>VZRN01005629.1:322459-411213 GCA_013397935.1 Dasyornis broadbenti | reverse complement strand
AAAAAAAAAAAGAAAAAGAAAAAAGCAAAGAAAAACCTGTATAGCATTCAGAGGACAAGAGAGTAACTCCTACATGTATTGGGTATTTATAGTTACAGCGTGTGGGAATGCAAATTGAAACGAATCAATGCCAACAGGGATGCCTAAAAGACGTAAGTGAGAATTACAGCAATTAAGAATGTTGTCTCAAAGGAAATTAGTACAGTCCATTAATTACAATGCCTTAAAGAAAAATGTACCAAAAAAAAAGAACGAAAGAAATTAAAATATCAGGAAATTAGCAGGAAAAAAAATGGGGTGTAGAAAAGATAATGAGCACAGAAGGTATTTGCTGCCCTTCTTTTCTATTAACAACAAGGAAACAAAACAAAGAAATGGTGATAGGAACTGAACCACCAGGAATAACAGAGCGATATATTCTGCACAAGATCAATGGCCAGCTTCCTCAAGGCTTTGCTGATCTGAGTCCAATTTGTCATTAAATTCTGTAGAAACTGGTTCCATGGAAAACAGTGCAGAAAGAAAGTGCCAGGCTAATAAGTACAGCAAAAGTTATATTTATGGTACAACACTGCTGGAGCGTCAAAGGGCTTTGAGGAGAAAAATATATGTTTTATACTCTGTGGATAAGTGGATTTCACTGTGCTGGGACCCTGTGCGTGCTGGCAGACGATCAGCTCTCGTTTCACCTGCTGCAGGTGAAAATGGGACTGGTTTAGTCCAAGGGCCGTGCCTTCCATGCCTGTCCCAGGTGAGGGCTGTTGCAAATCCTGCCAAGCCCTCTGAATTTCACACTCACTGTTCAGAGATGGCCCCACACAGCGCTTACAGACGCATCTTACTTTTGATACATGATAGAACTGACATGTTAAAAAATTCTGATGGCCATCTGGAATGTCAAAACTCTGGAAAGAGTGAGTGTCAATGCAGTACATCTGGCAGCCCTTCACCCACAGGGAAGTGAAACACCAGCAGCCTGTTTGAGTCTGTATGGAACCTTGGATAAACAATACTCCACTATCTGCTGCTTGCATACTTCTAATCGTCTTTTCTGGAGAAATGTGTAATTGTGTGCCTCAGACACCACAGCCAGGAAGAAACTGAAACTCATAAACCCCAGCAACAAGGTTTGAGTGGAAAGGCAGGAATTGCTTGCAAAATGCAATCATTGATACTTGTTGCTGATGGCATCATGCCGTCATGCTGGTTTGCAGGTTCATGAAGAGCACTTATGCAGCTCTGGAAGGTGTTCCCGGTTTTCTGTGTTGCAGTGGTTTGTCTCTCCTCCTTCAGGCTCAGCCAGATGAATCCTGATGATGTGGCTGAAGCCAATCACTGCTGGTGTTAGCAGGAAGGGTTCAGATGTGGGAACTACAGAAACTCATGACAAAAGGGAAAGAACCATCTCCATGCCAGACTCCCAGTTAGTTTAAACTGGCCCAACCATGTTCACTCTCCCAAAGAGCTGGGCCTGTATATTTTCTGTCTACTTTCTGTCGGCACTGTGAAATGTCTTCTCAAATAAATGAATTTTAATGACATTTGAGGCATTCAATTATTTCTCTACGTGCAAATTCTGCATTCCTTCATCTGGTAGCTCCATATATTTAGCATGGATTGAATAGCACCTACTGACTGGATGAATCATTTGCATCCAAGCCACAAAATGGGAACTTAAGGACCTCCAGTGCTGCTGTTGAAATTGATGCTACTGATGCTGCCAATTCAGCTCCTGTTGTTGGTACTAATCAACATCTCTTTAAAATGATTACAGCATTCAGATAGGGCCATAAAACTACCAGGTGGGCTATATTTTGTACTGTTTCCTGGTTTTTTTACATTCTTCCCTATGGGAAAGGATTTGTTAGTCCCATCAATTCCTCTTAAAGTCTTTAGCATGGGAAGGAGGCGTCACAGAGTTTTAATGTCTCATATATTTCCTCAATTACACGACCATTACAACCAGTTTGGCACAAAATATTGTTTTCATCAAACTCAGTATTTAAAGCAAAAAGTAGCATTTGTTAACTTAGCTGCAGATTAATGTAAATTTATATGCATGGATGAAATAGAAGATATTAATTGGTTTTTTAAAGGTCTTCTAAACTGCATTTGCACGAGAATTTTATTTAAAAACACACAACTTTTATCATGCCAGATTGTTCTTCAGCAAAAGCTGGCACAGTGAATTAAAGTCAGTAAATCTGAACCTACTGAACCCAGCTCCACTGCATGTCAGGGAGCTTTTAAAGATTTTTTTTTTTTTTTTTTTTAAAAAGGAGAACTCATGTGAGCTGAAGAATGGCTCAGAACAAGAGAGTTCCTTGGGTCTGGGACATTTTCCAATCCTCGTAACGGTCCCATCAGAAATACCTAAAATGTCTCTGGCATCCCTTAACACAGCACCTGGGGCTGAGAAGAGCACGAAGGGTTTCCCCTGTTGTCACCAGCCTGATGACAGCCTAGTGGTGCTCTCCTTGAGAACAGCTGGGCCTTGGAGCTGTACAACAGCCTGGCTGCCAGCAGGGCTGAAAACTGCGGAAGTTTTCCACCTTTGCTGTGGGAGGCAGGGAGAAATTGTAGCAAGGACTCAGTCTTACACTGCAGCCATGGGTTGAGGTCTCTCTCTGCACAGGGACAGATTTCTGGGTGGTGATGCTGACACTGCCCCAGTGCCACCTCAATCCCAGCACAGACTGTGTGTGCTAGCTGGGGCACTGAAATTGTTGCTGAGGCATAGGACCATGCTCACAAAAAAAAGCAAAAATAGGTCCTTCTGCAGAAGTTATTTGCCAGAGTCAGACGTGAAAGAGGGAAGAAAAATAGACCAAATAGTCCAGCTGAGCAATTACACACGAAGCTGTTGCCAGTTCCCTGATGCAGACTTCAGGGAACTTCAGGACATTTGGAAAGTTTATGAGTCTGGCTTTGGTTCTCTAGCAATCAACTGTGAGTTTAAATTGTTCGTTATCTTTAACTAAGGAGGGAAGAATGACTTTCTCCTTCACCACTGTATTTCCCCAGTGCTGCTTTGGCCTTTCAGCTTCACAATGCCAGAGACACAAACTCGGTGAAAAGGACAGCAAGGCAGGTTTCTAACTGTGTTCCCTTCTTGCTTTTCCAAAGTTCAGTGATCTAACACCATTCTCACTAATTGATTCTGAATTTTAGCAATAGCTTTAATATGAACTCTTGAGGAATTGCAGTCCAGCTCTAAAACCCGTTCAGAAAATTTACCAAAGAATACTTGCCCTTGAGAAGCATGAAGAAGAAATTAAATTAGTGTGGGCTTATTTTCGATAAAACATTATTAACACCCTACCCAGCTTGGAAAATCTGAGCCAACTGATCCGTTTCCAGCACTGTGTTCACAGCTGGCAGCAAGAAATAAAGTACAGTGGTGGCACTGGGGACAAGAAGTGGTGCTGCTCCGAGACAGCCAGGCTGAGCATGGACAGGGCAGACTGGCTCCAGAAAACACATTTGGAAGTCTTAATTTCAGTCTAAGCAGGGGAAGGACATGTGCCCAGATGACTTTTCCTGAATTATGCATTGGTGAAGTACATTTTTTAGCAGTGAATACTTTCTCTTTCAGGACTACATCTGACTGATTTAGATAAAACATTTTTTTTTTCTAATACATGTTTTAGCTATAGCAAGTCATCATTGTCTGATGGATAACCACACTAAATTGTACTGAAAATAATGCATAAGAGAGCTATTGGAAAGAGATTTACAACAATCCAGATTTTTTCAGGGCAGTTTGTCTGCCTTATCTCAGCAAAGCTTATGTGGTTTCCTCCGCTCCTGGATTACAAAATCCAGCACAGCCCCTTCCTGTTTACCTCCAGAAGCACAGAGGTGGTGCCATCTCTGCCTGGAACTGAGGCAGAAGAGCCAGGCACCGTGGTAAAGTGCTGCAAAAGGCACAGCAGAGTTCAGGTGTTTCTTTGTTCTGATACCTCGTGGAGCCATCACGTCGACCTGGGACCAGCTCCAAGTTCTGACTACTGGATGCTGCTTTAAGGCAGTGAAACCAAAGCAGGATAAAGATTCCCTTTCTGGTTCCACACTGCTGGAATGGAGCAGCCTAGAAAGGATGCATTTTGAAGTGTGCCTATCCCTTTGTGCATGTCAGTAACAGCTTTGTTGCAAGTGTGATAAAATACCCATTTGTCCACAGGTGTTCCTGCAGATCTTGCTGCTGCCCTCAGCCTCCCAATGCCCTGACTGCTTTGGAAGCGCTCCTGGCCCTTTCCAGCACAAACTCAGCTGCGGTTTTTTTGTTTCACACATGGATTCAGCCCAAGCACAACTGCTGATGCTCAGAAGGCAGGAAGGTATCACAGCATGCAGAGATTGAGCTGTGGAAGAATCTTGCTTAGACATCTGTAAACCAGTTAAGCAAAACCACCTGCCTGTCTTGCATTCAATCTTGTAAAGATTTCTCTGACCTCTAGTCCCACAGTGAACTCGCTGGTTGTAGGTGGGGAGCAAGAAATTGCATCCTACTTGCCTTGCCTATGCTCTCCCTTTCCTGTTCAAGAAGAAAACAAGTGAAAAACCTGCTGCTTCAGGATTCAGCTCATGCCACCTCCTCAAAGTCACCAATAAATCAGAAAAGAGCATAGAAAGAGAAATTGTGGCTCAAATCCTTTATCACTCACAGTCTAGACCTTCCAGCTATGAAGGTCTTTTTTGCTGCTCAAAGCCAAGTAAGCGCTGCAGCAGTGACCTGACAGAGCAGTCCTTGGTGGCTCCTGTGGCTCCCTTGGCTCTTCTTCCTTTGATTCATTTTAATGAACTATGCAGAGTCTGAAACATAAATTGCAACTTTAATTTCTCCTTTTTTTTTGCTAATCCCATGATCAGAATAAAATCTCGGCATCAAATACACACAATGCTCTTGGAACATGCCATTTATGTCTGGATCAATCACAGATTATCAAAAACTCTCTAAAGTATTATGTGTGGGGGATTTTTCTCCCTTTTCATTAAATACTAAGCTGCAACAATGAGAAGTCAAAATGAGTTAAGGTGACATTTTTTTATAGTAAAAAACATTCCTCACACACTCAGCTCTCTCCCTCTTTGAATGTCCCATCATTTTTCACTCTTTGGCAGCCTTTCATGACTTTACCAGGGAAGTTATATATATTTTTCCCTTACACACTGAGGCCCTCTAGGAATTACATGAACTACATTTGATATGAATGGCTGTATGGACCCATGTGACACACAGGGCCAAAAAATCATGTCAGAAGAACTGTGAATTAAGTGTTTATGTGACACAGCATGACCCTGAATGAGTCCCAAAAGTCACAGAAATATGGAGACCCCAGTTTTAAACCTTAGGTTGTTTTTCTAAATATTTTGCTTTTCTCTCAGACTCAGACTGGTTGTCCCATTGAACTTTTAGAGAGCTATCTGAAATGTGATGTGAAGACAATTATTTTTGAAAAAATTCATTATAATCTTTATGCTGTTATCAGCCTCTCGTCATGCAATTTCTTCCTATAACTGTCACCCAAGCTCTCAGTTAAGAATAAAACCGTGCAATTTTTCAAAGTCCTTGCATGGCCATGTGGGAATGTCCCTCTGTTGGTTTACAAGCTAAGAGCCTTTTTACCTCTAGCCCATTACTGTCTTTGGCCAATGAGTTTATTTTCAGGGTCTGGTTTGGTTTTGTCTTTTTCTTGGTATACAAGATACCTTTTAAAAACAGAGTCCTTCTGCCCTTTTGAAAGAGTAACATTGTTTTAAAAATAAATTCATTCAGTCAGCAGACAGAAAATCTGATTTCTGCCTACGATATCTGTATTTGCTTGTGATACAATCAAGAGTTAAATGTCTCAAGGCTTTTTATTTGGAAAGCTGTATTTTGAGATCTGTCCTCTTTCTGTAGCTGACTGTTCTCCCACATGAAGAGCATCAGTTGTGGCAATGTGCAGTGTTAGAGAGACCTCTAACAGTCCCCCAGTCCCACCACCTGGACCACAATCCATCTGGATCAAATGCAAAAGTCTCCCAAACAGGGAGACAGCATGACCTGGATCCCTCGGGGTAGTTCTCAGCTCATCACACAGGCTGCTCAGACACAGCCATGAAGTGAGTAGAACTTTGGGGACAGAGGTCTTCAGGTTCATATAAGCTCTTTTCTGTGGCTTTAGAGTAGGAAGTTTTGAAGCTGGGGGTTAGGCAACTGTTCCAGTTCAAGCTAGGTGATGTGTGTGTTTTGTTTCCTTCTTGAAATTTCAGTGCAATGCCAGGATAGCTGTGTATCCCAGAGGAACCTTCACAAGCAGAGTGCTCTGGTTGTTGGTTTGGTTTTGTTCTCTGAAAAGGTTCAGACCTTCAGAGAAAGATCTGTTGAATCTGACTGCACCTCTACAGGGATCTGAGAGCTCGGTTGCCCTTACAGAGTCTTTGGTGGTGAACATGCAGAATCTTCAGCGTCCATAAGGCTTTCCTTGTTTGTCCTGACAGTTAAATGCCATCACCTCTTCTCCAGAGAAAATTTATTAATGAAAGATGGGACATTACATTTCATAATAAAAATTAATGCTCCACCAGTAACTGCTGAGCGGTCACAGCATGGAAAGGTGAAGCAGCAAACCAGCTCGCTTCCAAAGGAACAATCTTGTCAATTATTTGTCTTGGAACCATTCATATCTTCTTGAAATTTTAAATTACACTAAGCTCCAAATCCCCTGTGTTCATAACTTTAAAAAAGAACATATATTTGGAGGATAAGCTTCTGCACTGAGCTCTGAGGTTATGTGACAGATGTAAGGATATGCAGCCTCCTTAAATCTGGATGAATGACATCACTGAAACTTCCTTCTAGGATTGTCTGCTGATAATCTGGACCCACACTGCTCAACAGCCTAGCAAGGATTTAGGCTTGACAGAGACAAAAACCAAGTTGTATGGGATCGTTCAAAGGCCCAGGTTCCTGTGTCTAGGTGCCCCAGGTAGAGGGCCTGATATGTGACCTCGCCACTGACCAGCAGCTCCGATCCTTGCAGAGACAGAGGTTAACATGCACAGAGCTCTTCCAGGAATGCCCCTCATTGCTCTGAGAATTTACCTACCTGCTCCTTCCATATCCATAATGGTAAATGGCACAGTTTCACAGCTCAGCACAGCTCTGGGAAGAAGTACCTCCTTTTAATTGGTCTAAATCTTACATGTGGCCATCTTATCTGAAGGTGGCTTGTTCCCAGTTGTATCATCCCTTTTTGAAATGGGAGGGGGAGGTGTGTAGGATAGTAGAACTGGATAAAGTGTTTAAAATACAGGCACACAACTGATTTATACAGCTGCACAGCAATGCTTTCTAGTTTATTCTCCAGTCTTTTCCTAGTAATTACTCCCATTCTAGCTGGGGGGATTGGTTTGGTTTGGTTTGTTTTGCTTTGCTGCTGAATTGACAATATAAAGGATAGTCCTATAAAACCACTCAGGAAAGAGATCTTGGAGTTAATAGCTAGTTCAGAGACCATCACCAAGAGTGTTTTTCCTCCCATGTGCATCACTGCACATTTATCAACAATGAATTTAATCTGCCATTTTGTCAAAGCATTTGACAATACGAGCTTGGGGATCCATTCCTGCAAACTCCTCTTGCCCTGCAGGGTTTGCTCAGCTGAGTTCATGGACAGGCTGCTTTGAGCTCTCTCATCAGCACAGGGGGAACAAATCTGCTGGCAACCTGCACCAACACAGAATTTTAACTCTAGTTAAAAAAGAAGTGGCCTAAAAGCAGAGGTACAGCAGGGCTGCCCTTCAAAGTCGCAGGAAGCAGGAAGGAACTTGTGGGTTTGTCCCATCCTCTGTACTCAGTATGGGAGCATGGGGACTTGGAAAGCACGTAGTCCCTAATCAACTTTGTTTTTACAAACACCAAAACACGGTGCAAACACACATTAAGACAGAATACAAATGCACAAGCCCTCAAAGAGGCACTGTATAATTATTATGTTTCCCTACAACTCCCTGTGGTGTTATTTGAGTATTTGACAGAGTAGGCTGCTTTGCTTACTTGGTGCGTTCCCTCTGAGGGAGCTTACACACCCCCCACCCCACACCCAGTTCAAGAAAACAGTAGTGACTCTTACGGTTAATCTGGTTCTCAAAGAGGTGCTTGCCTTCTCTTCTCCAAGGACCTGTGCCCTGTGCTTCTGCTGAAGGCACATACAACTCATGAGAGAGACTCTTGCTTTTGGAGTGTTGATTTAGACAAAGCACCTCCGAGACAGGAGTTACCTCAAGGCGGTGAATAACGCCACAGTTACGAACCTCTGTACAAAAGAGCTACAGTCTGGGAGGGGAGTGTTTAGTCATGTCACAGCTCCATGATCTCCAACATGATGCAGTTGTTAGTCATGAAAGACAATGGATGCTCAACATTCAGGAATTAAGCTTCACTCCAAAACCTAGCAATGTGAATAGAAAAACTGGGTTTGATTTTGGTGGAATCTGAGTGGTACAAGCTTTTAAATTCAGCTTTTATCAACAATTATTTAAAAAAAAGGCCTTTCAGGCACATTGGATATTTGCTCAACTTACGTGTTCAACAATCAAGACTAAGAGACCTCAATATTTAGCCCACAGATAATCTGGGTGATCCTTCCAGAAGGGAAAGTCACAGCAGCAGACACATAAGAAACATATGGCCTTATCAAGACCTTAGATGCAGACAAGCCTTACTGACACAGCATTCAGAATCCAGAAAATCCCAAGGTGGTGGTGGTGGTGGTGGTGTTGTTCCCCCATCACAGCCTCTCTGCAGAGCTCTCACTGGAATGTTTATACAGAGGAGCACCTGTCAGTGCAAAGGTATACACACCTACAATTTCAAAAGCAGGGCTTGATTTCCGCAAACTCAGATTTTGAGGGTATCTAATGAGCTGACATCTTCACTGACACTGACCAGTGCTTACTAATAATTTTTTTTTACTGTGAGCACCTGCGGTTAGCAACATGCAGGATAATAAAATGCTGCTAGAGAGCGTGACTTTCAGGAAAGGAGAATGCTACAGCTCCCTCCTACCACTTGATTCAGATCCTTTTTCCTGATCATTTTTAACAGCCTCCACCCTATTCTAATATTTCATTAACATTCTTCATTTAGTCAATCAACCTGCAGCGACAATCTCAGGGAAGCTGCACACTTTTTGTGCTGTGCCATTCTGCTTTCCCTTAAATTAGAGATGTCTGACCACAGGAATGCTGGCCATGATATAAATTACATTAGGAAAATGGATAAAAGTCATCAGTCAGGCAAAATAATTTACGATCTTTCCAAGCAGGATAATCTATCTTGTAATAATTTCCTTCACGAAATTTCATCCAAGAGCTGGATGGCCCAGTTCAGGACCACTTTGGGAAGAGACCAAACGCAAGTAGACTGACCGTTTTGGCTTGTGATCTTTGTCAATACAGAGGGTGCTGGGTTTCATGGGGTTTCTCTGACACTTCTTGCTTTCAGAGCCACCTTCCCCATACCATTGCTCTCCTTGATCCCTTCCATCCAACAGCTGTTATGCTGTCCTTCAAAGTATCTGCTTGAATGGAAGCCTAGAAAACATCCATTTTCTGATGCCATTATATGAAAAGGGCCATTAAATCAGCATTTAAAAAATAATTTTTAGCCTACACTATTGGGGTCACTAATTAAAAATCAATTACTTTCTGTGTTGTAAATCTGACAGTAATTCTGCCTCCAATGGGTACAGCAAGATTAACAGCACATCAGGTAAGTGCAGCTGGGAAATGACATTTTCATTAGTGATTTATTGAGTGTGAAATTTCCACCATGGTGAAATATTCATGAACAAAGCAGGTTAGAATATCTCCATAAATATCCATGTTACTAATTACTGCTGAAGCCCACGCTGGATTAAATGTTCACAAAGCAAAACATTCATGAGCCACAGGAGAATTCTCTAGGACAAGACTTGTAGGGAAAAACCAAAAATACACAAAACCCAATAAATAGCAAATTGAGAGGTTTTCTACTAATCACAGCCTATCACTTCCCCTATCCCCAGAAAAATAAACAAACCAACCCCAAAACCCCAAGAGAAAGCAAAGCAAAGCAATCCACTCGCTATTAGCTGTTTGTCCTGCTAATGAGGAGTGACAGTGAGTGATGCTGGGCCTGAAGACCAAATGGTGGAAAAGGCACCAGCTATTCCATGTCTCCAACCCTTCAGGCTGGGGCAAAATGTGTGGACAGATTGTCAACATGAGGCCCCAGACATAAACACATTTTGCCTTAACATGAATATTTATGGGCAACTAGATAAATCTGCATTGTTGATTAATCAGTATTTTCTTTTTTCTTCCCTTTTGTACAAATCTTCCACATGATAAATTGCTTATGCCAAGGTAACTTCTCTGTCAAGTTTGGTACTTGAACACACCAAATACTCTCTCATGTTTGATACTTTCAAACCGGTATGGCTTCAGTAGGATTCATTTTCAGTGGAATGAGCTGCACTGTGCAACAAGGCCTAGAATTGGAGAATCAGTGGTTGGCCACAGTTAACAATCTGTTAGGTCTTCTCTGGCTTTGACAGCCCCTGAATAACAACATGCAATATAAAGACATTTAGAGAGAAGTACAATCCTCAGAGTACTTCATGTTTTGTAGCTTGGAAGCTCCAAACTGTTTAAAATAGCTTTATGAAATCTAATTTTGCACAGTTTGGACTAAATAGAAGAAACTGAAGAAGCTGATGAAAATGCAAAAGCAGCAAGTTTAAGTGAATGGAGCCTCAGAAGCTGTTGGAAGATAATGGCTTCAGGAGTCATCCATTCTGGTTGCTGCCAGCTTTACACCAGGGAAAATCTGCATCTCTTTTTGAGCTCATTGTTAAAAGCATCACTACATATTACCGACATTGTTGTTGCTGACTAAAATACTTAGTAATGACACAAACATCATTCAAAATAAAATTATCAGATGCACAGACAACACACTCCAGAATTTAATAGCATGTTAAATGACCGTGGGGAAATGTTCTGTGAAGTCAGTGAAGCAGCAGCAAAAACTAATTCAATTCTCAAATTAGTAAAAGTGAGAAACTGTTCTTATAAAGCTAATATTGTAAAAATACATGCTGGCATACACTGCTGACTTCTAGAGGAGGGAGAAGGCACTTCTTCCTCTAGCAATAACCATCTAATTTTGGTGACTGATGTAGTTCACCTTGAATTAAAACTGCTCCATGTGCCTGGAATAAGAGTGTCCAAAATAATTCAGTAAGGAATGTCATATGTTCAAAATACCAGTCATGATTCAAAACTATCTATCATTGATCATGATATGATGAACATATGGATCTCAAGTTAAATGAAATTCATCTTCAATTTCTGGAAACCACTAAAGAGCAAGAACAGAATCTGTCTCTTACCTTCTGGAGCAAACAGCACCCTGGCATGAAATTTGCATGGAACATGAAGGGTTTCACATTGCCCTAAATTAGTGAAATGTGAACTGATCATCATGTAGCTTTATCAGCCTTGTTCTGGCAGCACGTCCTAGGAGAGCTGCCAGGTAGGAGAGAAACCTACAGCCACTACCTACTCCCAAACACCTCATCAACAAGGAAGAGTTTTCATAATACATCGTCTCTTGCAGATTGGTTATAACGGTGCTTGAGATTAAGTCACATGTAATTGAAAAGAGAGAATAAAATTATGGAAGTTTTAATAAACTGATGAAAGTTTTAATAAAATGCATGTCAAAGAAATAAGAACACAAATCTTGTTATAAACAGGAAAGCACGGTATGTTTGAACTTTATGCCTCTTATAAGCTATTTTTTATTAATGTTTTCTTTACAAAGCTCAGCATGTCCTTAAAGCATTGAGCAAGTCGCAGCATTCACAGTGAGCCCATATATTGGCTTAGAGTGGCTGGTGAGGTGTTCCCTGTTTGTGAGAGAAATCGAGATTTATAAACAAAAAAACAGGAAAAAAAGCTATAAAGTTCAACAAATTCATACTCCCTAGTTTATGCAGAGTTGGTTTCTCTGAATGGGCACACAACACTAGGAAACTCCCTCCTGTTTATGCATTCATCCCAGCCTACAGATCTGATGCTCTGCACTGAGTATCCCAGTCCACTGCAGCCTCAGGTCCCTGCACTGAATAACAGCTGCAGCACTCAGGAGAAGGTCTCTCTTCACTCAAACCTGATGAGCTCCTGAGGATTTGCAGCCCTCCTTATCCTCTCTTTTCTCCTCTCTGCTAGAGGCAGACTTCAGGCTCTGGAAACACAGGGCAGGAACAGCAAGCCTGCACTCCCCTGGATGCAAACACCGCTTCAGCTGGGCAACGTCAGAAATCCACCCGCACTTGTGCACTCCCCAAGGGTGGCTATTGCAGAGCTTCTAGTGGAAATCTCAAACTGAAGAAACTCTCCAGTATCTGGAGAATAAGATTATAGTCCTGGATCTGTGGCTTTGATGAGCAAAATGGCTACAGCAAAGGAAAGGATTTATCCCTGTGGTACAGAACGGGAGTGTGACATGAATGTTAACAATATTCCAACACTGCTGGAAGCGTGGAGTTGTCACACATAGCCCTCCCCTCCGCAACAGACACTGACTGAGGTGCAGGTACTGCCAGGATCTGAACTCACACAGACTTGCAGAAGAGTCACAATTCATTTTACTTATTGCATATTGTACTCTACATTTAGTCTTTTCTGCTTTTAGCTATATTATTTAATTAATAACATACTAATAGCCAAATTACAAACCTTCCTATTTTTCTGAACTGTCCAGGTTCAAAAATTATCTCTAATGAAAAGCAACCTCTACCTACTCTCTGTATTTGGGGAAAATGGGCAGCAAAATTCAACAGATGTCATGCACACAGGTTTTGACTGGAACCTGTAAATCATCTTCCCAGAAACAGAATTCATTTGCTCTCTAGCAATGGCATATTTTATGCCATTTATGAACTCAGTAGAAAATATTTCAGAGAAACCTAATAGATATTAGGTATTCTGTTTGGGGGTTCTCAAATGGAATATTTAAAAATATAGATTTTTGTAGTGCAGTTACACTGTATTCCAAGCATTAAACATTAAAGTGTTTTTAGGCAGATACCTGAAAACAGACATCAAATTTCCATTAGCTACTGTCTTGTAGAGGCCTTGCATTTAGAAAAGTGCTCAAGACACTTACAGACACAAATCCTAAGGACTCTTAATTACACCTATAATCCTGTCTGGCATTTTTGAAAATAAAAAAAACACAGAAAGACAAACAAAACAGCAACTCAGGAAGGGCAGCTCCATGGTCAGCACTCAGTGCCTTTGTTCACCTCCCAACTCTGCCACCAGCTTTATTTTTAGGGCCACTCGATTTGTCTTTCTTTTCCTCTCCTACAGCAGGTATAATATTCTGATCTGGAAATACTTAACAGGCACATCTGGGAAGAAGCCATTGTGCTGGTACAATTGTTACATACTTTAAAGAGTAAGATAGACTACTCTGGGAATCAAATCGCATATTTAAAAGTCCAGATAGGAAAAAAAATGCTAACTCCAAAAGAGAAGGTAAGGAGAACACATAGCCCTTCCAAAGTCAATGCGAGTTTTGCATTGACTTTACTGCAATCAAGATTTCTGAATTAAACACACAGGGATGCTGTATTCAGTCCCTAAACCTGTTCCATCTCATGCAGAATTACAATATCTGCACCTGTTCCGTGATGTGTGTTAAAAGCAGTGTACAACGAGAAAACTGAAAACCTGCAGTCAGTGTGCTCAGAGAAGGACAACCTGCTGGCATGTGTGAATTAGGATTGTTTCAGTTTATAAAATCATCTTTTATAAAGACAGGAGGATGACTCCTGCAGCATTCATATTTTCCAACACAGCCAGAATCTTTCAAAGCCCAGCATGCTCAGAATGTGATCCCAAGTTCCATGTATTACATTGATTTTATAATAGATTATCTTCCCAGGGTCAGTATCTGGAAAAGTGTAAGACAGAATTTTTTTTCCAACTGATTTGTCTCCCTGGGCAGCTGCTGCTTACAACCTCCAACTTTCCAATAGATGATGACAGCCCAGTGAAAGATGGCTCGAGTACTGTGATCATTCACTTCCACCCTGTGGGCTGCAATCCAAAACTTCCCTACACCTCATTTCTTTTCATGCAGTAAATCATCACTGGATAGAAAATGTCCAGATTTCCACTAGTGCGAGGGCGTTTAATTGCTCACCAAAATGTTGTGAGGGCTCATTCAAACACCTCTGGTATGAAGCAATGTGCACATTCCCGCTACTGACCGCGGTTCCCTCTGCTCAGCAGAAGTTCATCTGAAGACACATCTTCCATTTGCAGCTCAATACTGCCAATACCTTGGTGTTTTAAAGCCTGTCTTGCCAGGCACTTACCACCCTGTAACTATATAGCTAAGAATCCAAAGGCCACTAAAATCAATGAGAGTCTTCCATTGGCTGTGCGAGCTTAGATGTAACCCCACAAACAGGCCTTCACACAGAAGTACTCTCCTTACCAGGTCACTGCTCTGTGAGATCCCTTCATGGGTCACAGACACCAAGGGCAATGAGGAGGCTGAGGATGTGGCATTGCCATTGCTCCTTGCAGGAATACAACTGCAGGGTGCAAAATCATCCATCAGGAGTGAGGGAGTAACTGCCTGTGTGTGTGGCACCTATCCCCGCTCCTGTCTCCCAAGGCAATCCACACAGGCAACTCCTGTGAGGAGTTCACTGCCAGATCCCAGCAAGACACTGCCAGAGCTGTGTGCAAGCAGGGGCCAACACCACTACCTGAGCTGCAGGGAAGACAAAACAAGGAGAAACCATCCACGAAACACTGGGTAAAGCTAAGAATGCAAAGAACAACTCCTCTGAGTGGGGGCTGTGCAAGAGCAGCATCCCCTCTCCCCTCCCAACACGCTTCCAGCAGGCTGGAAAAGGAGCTGGTTATTGGCCCCTCTGGCAAGAACACCCAGCATAGTGAGTCTGACCTGTTCAGGGACCTGAGAGACCCTGCAGACAAGGAGTTCACCAGTGGGGAGCCCTCCCCTCCAAACACACCTCTGCATGCACAGAGGAATCAGGCTGGTGGTTCCCTTCAGGAACCCTGGCTCCTCCCCAGGAAGGGGATTTGTCTCTCCAAGTACAGAAGGATCACTTTGTAGTTTTTAGTAAACACCACCACCCTAGCTGGCTTTAATTTCTGATTACTTCTTCAGAGGTTACCATTTCACCTTAGCTGGCAATTATTTTGCTGTGATTAATTACTGTTTTCAAAGTACCAACTTCATATTTACTGGGCTTTATTATAAAGAGCTTTAAACCTCTAAACCTTTGCATTTTATTCACAGTAGGACAGAAGTCCAGTTATCGTTCTTTAGTGCAAAATGCCTTATACAGACCTACCAGAAATCAATTCCTGCTCCAAAGACTTTACAATTTAAAACTGTGATTGAACACTTGTTCACATCCTTATCTTGAAGGAGGTAGGTTGTTCCAGACTCCAAAGTGATTATTCATCCTATTCATGAATTCAAGATCATGCATATATATTTGCACAACTGGAAAAGGCCACAAGAGTTGGAATAACAGCAGGAAGATATAAAGAGAGATAATTGTGACTAATGCAATAAGCAGTGGATAGAGAAGAGCAGCTGCCAAGCTGTTGCTGAATATTTTATTGGCAGTGCTCTAGGGGCAAAAGTCAAGGAGAGATTTGAAAAAGGACAGTGTAGTATTTTGTTGGCTTTTAGCTGAGCTTCTCTTGTGCATTATTATAGGAAAAAGCACAAAAATGTCTGATGGAGATTGGATTAATGGCTTAATTTCTAGGGAGTATTAAATCACCTGGCATATTGTAGAGACATTTATAATTTATAAGTAAAATGACATTAGCAATTTACACGAAGCTTAGAGAAAGAGTCTAGACAAGAATTATTATATTGAAATCCAAGGTTCACACTTCAGGAGAGTGTTTAACAGCCATATCCTGTAAGAGGATCCACCACACAGAGGAAGGCATCAGTGTTCCTCCTTTCCCTGCCTCTGCTGTCATGCAGACAGGAGTCAGACCGATTGGACATTGGTGCTGGGAAGAAACAGCCCAGGGGAGCCCCTCTGCTACTGCAGTGACTGCAATCCCGCTCCAGCTGCAGCACTCGTGGATTGTACAGCATCAGGAACTGGGCGGGATCCTTCACAGCATCATCCATCACCAAAATGCATTACAGAGATGGAAGCTAGAAAATAACAAAAAAATCTCTTTCTTCTAAATGATGTTATGGATTGTGGGTTTCCTTCACATGTGTCAGCATTTTACTTTTAGAGGGATGCTTCCCTGTTGTGGCTAAAACAAATGTTGCAAGCAATAAAAATAGTACAAGGCTACAAAGAGCCATTTATCAGCTTGCAAAGGCCACACAGCTGAGATCTGCTGGCACAGAACAGGAATCATGGTTAGCTCAGAACTACCTCAGGCTCAGGGATGGGGGTTGGTTTTGCCATTCCCTTTTCTGCTGTATTTCCCATTAAACACTCGGATTTTAAAACTGACTTTACTTCCCAATTACCTAATTTCTAACCCTCCCTATTGTTAGCTATTATTTGAGATTCCCTCATTTTTGAGGCCAGCAGGAGGTACAGACAACATTGTCTGCCCTTTTAATACGTGTTCAGGGATTTGCAGCAGTATATTTTGCCCACAGAAAGCCACATCAGGGTGACAAGCATCACTGATAAGGTGGTCTGATCTAGCTCTCCTACAAAGATAAAGGACAAGCTGCCAAGAGCCTGACTGGCAAACAGGCATTATCACATAAGGAGCAGGGTAACTCGTCCTTCAAGGAGTGCAAGGAGGTCACAGCCAGCCCCCAGTTGCTCTGTGGCACCACAGGGCTGCCTGCAGAGTGTGGCACTATCCAAAGCACAGAGGACAGAGTCTAGATGCAAATCACTTAAACGTAAGTCCTCTATTAGAACATAAATTGAATCTTGTACTCTCTTCATGCACAAAACTCTCTGAGGGGTCAGGGGGCACTGGGTTTGCTGGAAGGTGCCCTTTCTGTGTTTGCTCTCCATCCTGTGCCAGGCAGATGGGGAGCACAAGGATATTTCAGACCTGCAAGTGCTGGACCAAGACAAATTGCAGCACTGTCACCGAGTTGCCATGAGTAAGGGCCGAAAGCTAGAAACAGCACAGTAGAGAGCAGGAGGTAATAAATACCAGACAGAGAAAAAAATCCAACTGTTGGTTAGCTGCTGAAAAAATGGATCAAAACTCTTGGGTTTTAACATCTTCATAGATAGCCGTGACTAGGCAGAGCAGTTCAGGAGTTGCTAATACAATTTACTTTAAAATATTCCAAATATAATGCTAAAAATAATGGAAAACTGAATTACCCACAAGAAGTGTCCTTTCTAATAATCTTTTAAACACATTCACACTTAATGTCACCTTTTTCAACTTCTGCAAAATGCACTCGAGCGATGGATTCTGTGCAGCAGGGAGGTATTAATTCAGCACTTTAGTATGAGTCTGGTTTTGCTCAGTTAACTTTTGGCTATTGATGTTTTATTGAGTGAATAAATTAGTCAAGTCCTATTTATTACATATCTTTATTTGGCTTTACATCTTTCTTGTGAGCGTGGAGGGTGAATGGAGGCAGCTGAGGCCAGAGACTGGTGAGCTGGTGGGCACCTCAGGATGTTAGACTCTGTTCTGATCCATTGGCCAGCACTGTGAACATCGTAAGCTGCATTTTATCTTGTAGGAAGTTTGTGATGTGCAGGGGGAGGAGCCTGCCTGCTCGTGAGCTGACTGATCCCACAGGAACACGGTCCCACTGAGCACTACCTTGCTGGAATGTCTCCTACTGGCCTGTTAAGGGCTCTTCAGCATGAAGCCCAAATCAATGTCCCAAAGGGAAGAAAGTCTCTGGCAGCTCAACATAAAAGAAATACAGTACCTCACTTGATAACTTTGAATAAAACACATCTTTAAATGCTTAAAGAACCGGTGTCTTGGCTCATTCTTTTTAAACCCTGGCAATTGCAGCACCGTTACTTCTCTCTCCCTGACCTAACAATGATTTCCCTGTCTTTGCACCTCATTGGAGCGTTCTGGAAATGGAGGAAGCATTAAAGTGTCTGGGTGCCAGCAGCACGCTGGCAGTACTCTGATTCCAGTACGTCCTAGCAACCAAGAGGGGCTGGTTATCACCAGAACATTGTTTGTTTGGAGGGGGGAGCACGCTGTAGCTGAGGGTCTGCTTTTGCCACGTCCTGAGGGGACAAGAGCAGCCCCCCAGCAAAGCCAGCTGGACAGAAAAGAAAGGAGCAATAAAAATGTTACAGTAGCAAAAATTTATAAAGGACATTCCTTTACAGACTCACTTAAATATGAGAAATGTACTTTTTATTGTATCTGTTAATAAAAAATGACAAAATCTTCTGAGTACTCAAGTACTGAGCTTTAAATAGAAGGCCTAAGTAAATAATTTTACCGGTGTGTAACTCCTACCACATAACCAAGAAACAAGCCTGCTCTTGTACAAACCCTGAGCTGCAGCAGCTGCTAAATCCCTCAGCTCTAACAACTTCTGCTGTGAAGCAAAATAATTGTTTTTAAATGCTGCTCAATACTTAGCAAAACTAAACTAAAGATTAATAATTTATAGTTTTCATTCATATTTCCACTAGAAACAAGAAAAGCAGCCAAGCAAATATCCAATTGCCTCTGTGCACAGCTCTAGTACAGTATGACCAAGCAAGTGACTTCTGTATTTTTCAAAGAAAAAGAAAAAATCCGTCCTGCAACAAACTTGCCTTTGCCTCTTTGAACCTTGTCTGTTGTGACTTTTCAAGCCAACATTTTCTCTTCTGAGATTATTTCTTCTGCTTGCAGGAAAAGAATCAAATCCTGGCATGGGGATATTATACACTCATCTTTTCCACAGGTTACGGTAACTGATCATGTGTCTTCTGATGTCTCTTCACAGTTGTATTTAATAAGTGCTAGTGACTCATATATGTAGACAGGATCAGTTTTTTATCTAAAAGAGTTTTAATTCAGTGCTGATCAGAAGATCTGGTCTCCCTGGCCAGTTTGGACAGGGACACTGTGGCTGGGGTCACTTCAAGGTTTAAAGGAAAGTTTCAAGACTCCCAATGCAAACAGTGCTTGAAGCAACTGTTCACGCTTGAGATGTCCCTGCTTGTGTGACAGGTCTGAGCACAGAGATTTACTTCCAGTTGACATTTTGCCACTGTTTTACATAAGAGGCCAAGCTGGGAAAAACAGTGCACACAGGTGACACTTCTTATATTTTGGGAAGGTTTTAATGACTTTTTTCCCCCACTATATACTATTATGAAATTCATAAAGGGCTTTGCAAGAAATATTTCATTGTAGTTAACACAATGTGACAGGTGAAGAGATCCCCTCATTTCCATGCAGATGATGCTCAGCAGTTGCTTTATAGAAACAGGAAATT
Organism: Dasyornis broadbenti; assembly: GCA_013397935.1. Classification (NCBI taxonomy): domain Eukaryota; kingdom Metazoa; phylum Chordata; class Aves; order Passeriformes; family Dasyornithidae; genus Dasyornis; species Dasyornis broadbenti. The sequence continues at coordinate 391,691 of VZRN01005629.1, read as the reverse complement.
TCATACCAACATTGTGATGAGAATTGAACACAAATACTCCATCCAGTTGGAAACACCATTTATCCCCCTGCCCTGCAACAACCTCAAGCAATGTCTGGCCAGAACTGGTAATCAGCTAAAAGCACAGGGCCTTTGATGGCCCACTCTTGACCAGGACCCCGTGTCACACCTCTGAAATCACCACCACCTACTGCAAGCACACAAATCCTCCATATGTTGGTTCAGGATGGATGGATGCCACTAGCACTCCCTGTGAGGTCTCTGGGTTTCTTTCAGAGACTTGCCTCACAGCTGACTTGATTTAAACTCCAAACTTGGAAGATCTGTTCAGGTAAGTTTAACGCTCTGGTACTGCATTTGAACCTGACCAAGAGGAACAATATGTAAATAAAACATAACAAAATACAAAGTTTTGCGTAAGATTTGATACCCTAAATCCCAAGTACAGGTCATAAGAGAGGTGAGACTTGAATGAACGCATGTCAGTAGCAGTTCTGTCCTATTTCACACCAAAAGAACTCCAGCATAGCTCTGGGCATCCTTTAACTGCCAGGAACACTGGGACATTATAAAACTGATTTATAAAACACCACCACTGTGAAAGTGTAGCTGCAGTTACCCCACGCTGCTGTGTATAACACACACCTTTACAGTTACCAAGGTGTCCTTCCCTCTTTCAACTCAAGCTGGACTGCACAGACCACACTGAGAAAACAGAAATGCTTTACAAAACAGTTTAGCAAGTTCATAGACTAAAGACTTCAGTATTTTAAAGCAATTATGGAGTAGATTCTCAGAATTTTCAGAATTTAAATCAATCTCAAAATCTCATTCCTTAGCATTTACTTTACGTTTGAAAACAGAAACGTACTGTAAAATTATCATAAAACAACATTTTCCACTGAATCCTTTGTTATTAAATGCATTGCTTTTAAGGGATATTTTAAATACCAGATAGGAAGATAAATAAAACTCTGCACAGGCCACAGGTCTGCAAAGCCTCCCCTCAAGGAGCAGGCACGCCCTAGGCACTGTTTCTCTCCAGCCATTCTCCAGAAACACAAAATATCTTCTGCTACTCAAAGGGCACATTTCAGAGCCATGTCTTATTCCAGCAGTGGTTTCCAATACCTTATACAGTGCTTCTGAGACAAAGATTGATAAAGGCAGTGGGAACAAAACAGAAAATGCACTTTAAGATGAATCAAGGGATCAAGTTTCTGGACCAGAGAGTCTTTTTTTGTCCGGGGATTGCTTTGGTCCTGATAGTCTCACAAACACCAGCAGAAACAATTCTGTGAAACTAAGTTTTGCCTTCAAAAAGAAACAAAGAACTTCTGTACAAATATTGAATTCTGTAAACAGATTTTTTTCCCATTATCTGCTTCAAAAAGTCATTTTACAGCAAGTGTATTGTATGAGCTTACAATATCATTTGTCACACTGGACAATGCCAATGCTGGTATCAACTTCTCCCCTGCAGCTCACTGTAACTATGAAGAAGATGTTAACTTGTCAAATTTAAGTGTTTCTCCTACTTTTACTCCACAAACACAAAGAGAGTTGTGCATTAGTATGTACTTTTTGTTAAATACATAAATCCATTTTGTAGGGAGATGAATGTGAAACACAGCAGGGACTATTACTGCACTTACCGTGAGTTAACTGAATCATCTGTTGAGACATTTGTATTTTCAAGACTTCAGCAATTACATCTATATTTAATTATTATGCAAAGCATACTCATATCCGAGAACTTTAAAAGATCTCAATGCAACCACTTGGGAATCTACTCCGAAATTCTGTGCACGTGTTCAAGGGTAACTGTGAAAACTCTTCCGGAAATGTGTGTACTTTGGAAGCTCTTTTTAGGGGCCAGCCAGGACACGAGACCCGAAGAAATGCACTCCTTCAACACTGCACATGTGACTCCAGAAAAGGACTAGTTTAGGCTCAGCACTGCAAAACCCTCAATAAAGTCTTTTTCTCAAAGCACAACTCCTAAAGCCCCTGAAACTGCTTGGAGAAAACAACAGAGCAGTAATGGAAGAAATAAGAAAATAACGAAACCACGAATATGACACCTATTCACAGATGGCTGTAAAAATATTGAGCTATTATTACCGGATACATTTCTAACACAATAGCAGTATCTCTCTAACACAACATTTCAGAATTTCAAAAAGGAGTAGAATAATGTCATGTTAGTGCCTCTTGCAAACATGTAACTGCAAAAAGGTGATATTTCCTCTATAATGGGAGCAAGGTAGCATCTGCTGATGGATCTCTGAACTCTCCTCTCCTGGGGTAAAGCATTTTGGGGAAAGAAGCTTTAATCTGACATGTAGCTAAACTCTTTTCAATGTAGGAATGTATAAAATTGTTTTCTTTCTTTGATGCCAACCCCTTCTCTATGATTATACCTACACAAGGGATATAGGATGTAGCAGACAGCAGGAGAGGCTATAAGATGCTCTATTAATTATAATAATAATTTTAATTATTAGGAAATTAAAAGCAGTCTGTGGGTAAGGCACTGAAGTTAAGAGCTATAGCAAAGATAAAATCTGTTTCGGATCTGAGTTTTGTTAACCATGTAGGTACCGTGTAATGGGAAAGGATCCACTTCAACACACTGTCAGCAGGAGTTAGTAAGTCATAAATGATAGAAGTTGATAAGGAAAATGAAGTTCCCAAAATACAAAGATTTCATTAAGAAAACCCCAAACACCTCTTACTCAGTGACACTAAAGTAAAGGTAACTCACTCTGTGCATTATGCAGTATCATTTTGAGAGGCTGGGAGGGAAGGAGTGTTTTAATAAACTAATAAAGAGATATAGATGATTAGGCCAATAAAACTGGAAAGACGGAGTTTCATTATCCTATCCTATCCTGCATACTGTGCACCCAAGTGTGTTAAATGGAAACCTTCAGCTGTACAACTTCAGGATGTTAAAAACAACATCATAACAACATGTACTTGGATGCTAATAATGGCACCATAAATAGACATCAATTTTAGCAATCAAGGCCACTAGAGCACAGCTGTCATTAAATGCATAATAAAACCCCCCAACTCAACAAAGTGGGAGCAAAGAGCAAATCAGAGCTGCCCTGCAGGCACTGGTTGTGCTGACACAACTCTGAGAGTGTAAATGCTCAGAGGTTTGTAATGGAATTCCCAAGGACTAAACCAAACTCCACCCCTTAAAATATTGCTTAAAGAAGGATTAGGAAAACATTTAAACTTAACAAAGTACTTAAAAAAAAAATCACAATTGTTTTTGCACCGACTATGGATGTCATGCTTCTCCATATTTTTCAATACTGCAGACTACTCACTGCAGAACATGTATGAATCCAATCCTACAGCAGTTTAAACAAACTGTGCGAACTGCCCATCACCATAAATCCCAGTCATTGTATTCTTTGCCAAACATTTTCCACCATTTTGCCATGGGAGTTAAAAGGGAGCCATACTTCCAAAAAAACATTCAAATCTGATCTGAACAGAATTAAATAATGCTGTATTTTAAATGCAAGAAAACATTGGTCCATGTTTGTAACTTCTGTTGCATAGAACTCTCATTTCTATTAGTAATTTCTTTCCATTCTAAACTTAGTCTTTGCAGTTCCAGGTTTTAAAAACTGCACTAAATAATCTTTTTATACACTAAACATGTTCTGAAGGATCAGAAACAACCCATTCACTGTCATTCCAAATTTTAAAGATCAATTTGTCAAATATAAAGTCTTTCCTCATAAAGAAAGCCTCCAAGAATGTGTTAAATATGGAAGAAAGAACAACTTTATCATATAAAATATTAATTGGTTCACATATTCTTCTTTAAAACATAAGGGTTCTATATGAGATCTAGTAAATCTAAATGTTAGATCACACTTGCATAGATCATAGAGATAAAAACCAACACAACTTCTTCAAATTTGAATAAACTGAGATATCTTCTGTATTCAAAAACAAATCAATTATTATGTTGTTTCACTTGCACCATATTAAAATATATTGTGATAGGATTCTGTTATCCAAATGTAACTTCTGATACTACAGAATTTTCAATACTAAAACGAAATCTATGGAATTATCATGTTTGAGACTCTGTGCTCCTGTACTCAACTCTTACCAGATTTACAAGGCATCAGGGATGCTACTCTGAATTAAGCACAAGAAAGCTTTGCTTCACTCTGCAGAACACATCACTACTAGAAAATGAGAGGCTGCAAGTACCACAAAGCCTCATAGAGGAAAATGGAGACACTCCTTTCCTGTGATCCTTTGTAAATGGTCTTTTGAATTCTCAATCCAGCTATGCCATTGACATTCCCAGCGTATTCAAAGTCTGTCACAAAAAGTTCTCCAGACAATGCAATGCACCCACGGATGGAGAGAAGGGACATGCTGTGCTATCTTCCAGTGGCAGAGACTGGCAACTCCCCCTCCTAACACAACACCTAAGTGTGATGGCAGCTTAGGAGGTGTGAATATGATGTCCCTCCCAAGAAGTTAGGACAACTTTTTCAACCTTTGTTTTTTTCCCCAGAATTGTACATATATTTGGATATTCATACAATTCATTCTCTTCCTGCTTGAACTGGTGCACTGGCAGTGTCTGGGCACAAGGGTGCCTGACAGTCCATCAGAAGGCCAGCCAAGTCCTCTACAGGGTGCCTGTGTAATCTGTATTTACTGCAAAGTGTGTTCTGCAGAGAGCACACAGGTCTGGAAGCATCAAAATATGCCGTTCAAAATTATGCAGCACAATCTGAGTGTATAACAGTGCTGAGACCATATGGAGAACGAACTCCAAAGGTTTAAAGACACACAGACTGAGGCCCCGGGCTGCTGCAGGGTCTGACTTCCATATGGAAAGGGCACTCTGCTGCTAGTCATCCTATCAGGGCAAAGCCTCCCATGGAAGATGTCTGAAGTGAGAGTCGGTACTTCGAGCTGCTCTCCAGACTGGCATTTAACAAGCTGTCAGGATGACTTAAAAATAGCACAGGATCTAACTGCAAAACAGATCTCTGGTTTGCTTGTTCTGCTTTCCCTGCTGTGATTTTATCAGGAATTGGCCAGCTTAATTTAGCTTTGCTAGCTGCCAGAAAATGGCATAATTTTGTTTTAATTTTGCTTCTTAGCTGGGTTTTCCAAACTAATCCACCACTAATTGCCCCGCAATGACTCGTGGCAGCCCTGGACCACGAGTGCTGCACCCTGTTCTCCCTCCCACTGCCGACGGCAATGTGGCCACCAGGCAACGCTTGTGTCCCCTCGTGCTTCCACGCCCACATTTATAAGAGCAAGTTACAGTTACTGCCCAGCCTGGAAAGCTGACCCTTCTACAAACGCTCACAACTAGAAATACATCATTAAGGTGTTACTTTGCAAAGGTGTAAGCTTTTGGGTTGAGTTGGAAGGAAGTGTGAAATAAAGGAATGTAAAGCACCTACCACACTGACATAGAAGTTGAGACATCTTCCAACTGGCTCTGACTTTGCCTTGCTTGCAAGACTGAGATGCTCCTTCAGCTCAAGCAAGAGCTGTTTTGTCAGTTTGAAACTAATCCAGCCAAGGTAAAAATCAAGGTTTAACTAGCATAGGTAAAATCAGAGTGATCATGCAGCTCTTCAAAATGTAATCCATTCCCTTGCTTAAAACTTAATATTCAGACATAACAAGAACATGTTTTTGAACAGGATTTAAGATTACTAGAAGCAGAGAGGTCATTTAGAAAATGTCACTGCCTTGGTAAGCAGATCCAGGGATAGCTGAAAGTACCCAGGGGCACATTAAAAGATAAATCTTCCATGTTTAGAATTCATCAAAACATAGTATGAGGATCTACTGGATTTCTGATTTATCTGTATCTTTCAGTTTTCCTTTTTGCATTATGATATTTCAATGTCTTGAACTTGACTTCCTCCTTCGGATACAGATGAAAACTATCCCCAAGGAATTCACAAAATTCTTCTAGTTAGGAAGTGATTACTCTATCCGTTTGCAGAAAAACCTCAACACAGCTAGTCCCTGGGTAGCTTCTCTTTTCATTTCCCTTTAGGTGTTCTGCTAGAAAAATACTTTCCAATATTTTTGAGATCAAATTCTCTTCTAACAATCTTTTACTTTGCTTTTATGAGACCCTGAAGAACATTGCTTGGTCATCATCCAGAACTGTATTTCTTTTCATGTATCAAATTCCATCTGTGACTGTTATCCAACTACACTAAGACTATTCTTTAGCTAAGCAATCTAGAAATATCTCTTTTCCGCCCATTTTCCTTTTCCAGTCTTTCCAGTTCTATAACTAAGTCTTCCTTGGTAAAATCTAAAACTACCCCAGCCCTGGCTTTTTTCTTGTCCCATCACAGAGATCAAACTAGTCAAATGCTCTTTTGCTATCAAAAACATGAACCTGTGTTGCTGAGCTGTTCTGTAAAAAATCGAGCCTGACCTTTTTTCCCAGTGAGCACTTCTTCCACCTCCCACCTTTACACGTCTCTGGCTCCCTGTCAGGGGCTTCAGTGATCCATGACTTCCCAGATTCTGGCAGGGACTGCCTACATTCCTGGGTTCAAAGGTGGGAACAAAGTGTCTACATGTAAGCCCCAAACCTGATCTTGCTGCTCTGTCTGGTTATTTGACATCTCACCTGCCTAAAATCCCAGCAAGGTTCATGGATCCTGCTCCAGGTAAATGTCTGCTGTCCGTTCTGCTCACAATAATATACCTCAAACAGCAAACTTCTATTTGTTTCTGTATATTTGAATAAATCCCAAAGCAATTCAAAGTCTTCCTGCATTACCAAAAAAACAAATTAAACAAAAAACATGCGTGTGGAGGATGCTGCTGCTTTTCAGTAGTGCCTCTTGTGTATATGGAAGAGAAAATTGGGAGAATTATCAGACAGGAATTTCTCTCTTCTTGTTATTCTCACATAACCCTCCACAAAAGAAATAATTAGAAAGCAAAATTCTCCAAACTCAAAGCATGGAGAGGAAATGTGGGCAAAGAAATAAATTTTTTAAAGCTTTCAAGAAACGGAATTTGCATATCTTAAATCTGTAGGCAGCCCTGCAAACCATATTTCTTTCTCTTTTGAAAGCAACTGCTCTCTGCATCCACAGCTCAGCCTAATAAATTCCATAGCAACCCTGTGAAGTGTACAAATAGTAGACCTCAATAAGTCACAATAAGAACTTGGAGAGCCGAGGACAGAAAGAGGTCCCAACACTGTTTTGAAATACCTAATTTCTCAGGACACTCATCAGCCAGCATTCCCACTGCCTCCTCAAACACTCCAAACCCAGTCTGTGTCTCCATTGACTACAAACCCCATTTTCCTCTGCAGCAATACCACTCCTGCTCTGCAGGACTGAGCAGACCCTGGAAGAGGAGGGCTTGAGGTCAGTTCTGGCTGCCACAGCCTCATCACAGGCAGCTGTGTGCAGTGACAGGGCCAACCAGAGGCAGGGAACCCCCATCAGAAAACAGCCCATGTGATGTATATTGTTTACGTAGTAACATGAATTTGCGCATATTCTCAGAGTAACATAAGAAAGATGTAAGAAGTAGCATAAGATATAAGCAAAGCATATTTTTGGTTGCAATAACTATTGAAATTTTTAGTTAAGAGTTACATGAATATTTTCTTCTCTCTTAGTCCCTAGCAACTCCCCACTTACTTAGCCGCAAGAAGAAAATACTTAGATATGCACATTATCTGGTCCAACTAAGTCAAAGGAAGTGAAAATAAATAAAAATATTTCAGGGCTAAAATTATTCCTGAGGACACTCAAAGAACTGATTGTTCCTCTAACAACACTGAGCATTGACAGGGATAAACCCAGGCAGAAGTTTGCTTGGGTTTCCTGAAGAAAAGACCAGGACCTACAGTCCACTTGGAAAACTGCGGCCGCCTGGGTGCGTCCATAGATCCTCATCTCCTAATGCTGAGGACTGAGTGTGACGGGCATGGCAAGCTCTAGTAATGGTTTTGCTGCTGCTAGAACAGGAACAAACTCCCCTGGAGATGCAGGTGAGGAGCTGAGAAGACAGGGAGAGGACACAGCAGCCCAGTGGGCAGCCTTGGAGCCAGCCGGAGGGCAGCCACGGCAGGGAGCAGCCCTCAGGGAGACCAGACCAGGAGCATACAAAGGCTTCAGTCTCCAGAGCTGTTTAAATAGAACACAGAATCCCAAACAAGAACAGAACCCTCCAGACACAAAACGCAAATCTTATGATTTGAAAATAAATCCTGCCTCCCTTCCCACCTCTGTGCCCTTGAAAAGTTGTCCTTCCTTCCTGCTTTGCTCTCAACACACCTGCCGTGACTCCCCCAGATCACGTGTCTATTTGGGCTCCTCCAGACTTTGTCTGCCTGCAGCAATCCCATTTCCCTTCTCCCACTGCCATCTGTGCCCCGAGCTCATCCCCTGGAGTTTGTCCTACTCCAGTGTGGCCACGTCTGCTCTGGAGGGTGAGCGCTGGAGGGTCATGCCAGGAGGTTTCTCTGGCCAGACCACAGAGATCCATAAAGCAGTCCTGACATCACAAATGCTTGTCCTTGGAAAACTTGAAACGGAGAAACGAGCACCTCTCATGCTGTAAAAGACCAACACAGTGACAAGAAACCCACCAGCCCCTTGTTTTTCCTGTAGTGTCGACACTAGGTCAGTACACGAAGCCAGAGCATTTAGGAAAGAGAAGCAATTAATCTGGAATAATGTCATGCAGGCAGAGAGACAGCTCAGAGGCAGCTCTGTGCATGCAGATCATCATGTAAAGCGTCCCATCAGGCAAAAAATCAGAGCTCTGCCCTCACAGAAAAATGCCAACGTGCACCTGCTGGGGAGTCTGCTCACCCTTCCTGCAGGCTCCATATCCACTCCTGCCCTGGGGGGAGTCCTGACCCATCACCTTCAAGAAAAATGTGATAGCTCCAATGACTAAACGACTTCCATTTTACAGGATTTATGTCTTCATTTTCTCTATTTATCTGAAAAATTGTCAAGATCCTCCTTTGTGTGACCAGCAAACATTTAGGAGCACACACACACCCACCCACCTCATGTTGGAAATGTTTGAAACTACTGACTGATCTGCTTGAAACCTGATTGCTTATTAGCACTGCTCTGAAAGCAGTTCAGGATTTCTATCACAATCTCACTTTTTCCCACATCTCCTGGAGTTACTATTTTAAGTACAGAACTAAGAATGGGAAAACACAAACACAGGAATGAATATACTTCCCAGAAAAAAAAAAAAAAAAAAAAAAAAAATTTGCTCTTTGAATTTTGTTCTAGGAGCCAGCAGAAATCTAATCCTGTTGTGCTTTTATCTGTCATTTTCCCTGGAAGGTGTTATTAGCTCAATTAGCAGAGCTATCCATACTGAAATTTCTCTTTCTGTCATTATTTTACAGATCTTGAATGTAAAATTCAAGAGGCAGGACTTTGAGATGCAATTTTTGGCAAGTTTGAGAATCTTTCAGTCTTCTACCTTGTTACCACACACTAAGCAGTGTATTTAACTTCTGCTCCAGCTGTGGTAACAGAGCTGTGCAGAGCTTGTCTGTAACAACGGGTCACTGCAGTCAGGTCACCCCACAGCAGAGCCCCCGTGGGCATTCAGGCACTCAGTGCCACTGCAAGGGTTCAGCGGCTCAGCCCGAGCTCCTGTTGGGGACACAGGATCTGCACAGCCCCACTGGCCAGTGTGGCCACCAGCCGTGGGACTGGGCGGGTGAGGTACCCACACAAAAGTACGTGGGCACAGAGACCACCTTTGAAAAGAAGAAGTTAATGATTGACACTAGTCCTGCCTTGCTGCAACGACGTAATCTCAGGCAATAAGGCAGCCTTTCAGTGCTTCTGTCATCATTATTCTATTAACACACTCTACCTTTTATTCTGCCTGAAATAATATTGACTTATACCTTTCCTTAAGGGCAGTTTTAAGATGTGAGTGAACTACTATCTCTGCAGTATCTGAAACAGAGCAAACATTTTCTATCAAGTCTTCACCTCCTCCAGAAATATACACCTCCACTTGTGCGCATTCAGTGCTGTGCCTGGGAGGGATGCTCGCAGTGCCTGGTTCAGCTGGGGACTCAAAGGGAAGCCAAATCCAGGGGCTGCCTGCCTGGCTGCCTGCCATGGCTGGTGCTCAGTGGGAGCCAGGAGCGAGCACCTGACATTTCCAAAAGCTGTGCTTTGTGACTGCAGAAACCAAGCACTCCTTACATCTTCCTGTGAGCCCAGCAGCAAAGTCAGAGAGCTGCCACAGAGGAAAAAATATTTGCTTCATCTCATCTCCCTTTCCCTCCAGACCCATTCTCTCATTACCTTGTGCCCTGTCCAGAACAGGAGGTTGAAGGATGCAACCCAAAATCTCCCAGAGTAGCCCTACAAGCACAGCTCCTGCAAGAACTACACTTTGACAATGAGCTTTCAGGAGAATTCTAAATGCTGTTAGCAGGGTTGTTCAACCTGTCTGAAAGGGCCAAAATACTCATAAAGGAGTCAAAGGAGATGTATGAGTCAACCCAGCCTTTGCAGAATACATGTAATACTTTTGCAGAAAACAATGCAAGTAAAGGGGAAGCATTCTGTAGCTTGGTGTAATATTGTCAGCAGCTGTTACCATTGCAGGTTAGTGGTCACCAGCAGGATCTGTAAATTTGTCTGTCTTTAAAATAAAGAGGCATTTCAAGCATTACAGCTGTATATGCAAACACTGACTTTCAACTACCCAAAGTAGGTGCTCGTTTTATATCTCTATGTAATAAACTCTGGTGCAAGACACAGCCAAAACCATCCCTTTATCTGAAGTCTAAAAATCCTATATCAGTAGACTGACATCACTGCTGTTTCTGTAAACTGTGAATCAACTTCCCACACCTTAAATCAGCAAATTACTGTATTATTTCTCTTGTGCTTGTCATTCAAAGCACCTCACCTCAAGCAAAGAAAGAATTTGTTTCTTTGACAGTGGCTGGTAATGAGTATACTTGTACAAAAGCATTTTATAAGGGTTAGTAGCCTGTTACACAGGGATTCTTAGACAGACTTTCATCACAGAGCAAATGGAGAACATGCTTTTGCTGCTATTGAATCCTATCCATTCCTGAAAATTACTGTGATTCTTCTATTTACAGTGTGATTGAGACAGAGAAGGAAAAAGATCAGGTCAGTACTCACAGCATGGATCAACAAAATCAGTGTTACAATAATACAAAAATTATGAATATGATAAAGCACTAAAAACATTATGTTACCATGTATCTCCCATTATCACCTGCCACGCTGGACCACAATGGAGGCAGGGCAAGGCTTCACAGCACGAAATAGATCAATCCATGAGGTTAAGGCAATTTGTGTGGTATTGTTCTAGCTGTGTTATGCCTTCTAGGTGTTGGTCATGACTTTGTTTGAAAAGGAGGCATACATCTCTATAAAGGTAAGCAGGAATATTAGTCTTCTACTTCTTTTATGTTCATTTCTTTTATATTATTCAGCATTTGTGGAATGTCTGTTATGAAACCATAATTCTGCATCGAAATCAGATTAGTAATTTTTCTACTCTGAATCTACAGGTTTTCCTATCAGTACTTCGACTTTCAGAATTGAATTTCTGCTTCTGAACCACATTTCAGAAGAAAGTTATTTTTGCCAGCAATTTATATTGTATTATTCTTATGAAGAAATATGCTTAAAAAGAGAACAATATCAAAGGCTTTTAGTTTTCAAAAGCTGAAGAGCTGATAGAAACAGAGGGAGCCCCATTTCTAACCCAGAACCACAAACCTAAATTGACACAGTGAGTTAGCAAAACAAAACAATTCAGAAGAACAGAAATTAGACAACATAGTAGACAGAAAGAATTGATTAATCCTACTGATTTAAACCAGCATTACGTGCATTTAACACTATCTAGAAATAAGACTCTTCCTGGCTTAGAATTTACATGTCTAATGGAAATACTATTACAGTAAGGACAACACTTACTGGGAAACAGAGCCACCATCCCCATTTCCAAACAGTACAAAAAACTTTCCAACGTTAGACCTAAGGCAGTTGAGACCACACACCTAAGCAGCTTTTCATGATATAGAAGAATAATAACCTTACATGTAATCTGCTGTCAGATGATCAGCTGACCTTTAGAGTGTTTTCCAGGGGTCATCACCTTCACAACACCTCTGAGACAGACACATCTCCAAGGCTACTTCCTGAGTCTAGATAATAATCAGTATGTGTGTAGAAACAGTGGACGTTTAGTGCAGATAAAGATAGAACAAGCTCAGTGTTTTGTCTGAAGTTGCCAGGAGAAAAGGGATAATGGGATTCCAGGTGAGTAAATTGATTTTAAGCTATTTTCACATTCAGATCACTATCCCATGGGCCCTTTCCTCAGTCACTCCAGCTCGTGGCCTAGGATATTTAAACTGCCATTCACATTAACATGTCAGACTGTGAATTGCAGGGGCAAGACAGAATCAGAGATTTGCCTCCAGCATCTCTGCTGCACAGGCTGTAAGCACTGGCAAAAGGGCAGAGCTGGAACCCAGGAGCAGCAATGGCTGAGTCACTGTTAACTGGGTCAAAACCTACACCCAGAATCACGACTGATGTAATGCGAGGATCTTGAGGATAGAGATATCAAAATCTAAGCCAACAGGTATTTAAAGAAATAGAACTGAAACTGCAGCATCAGTTCTTCACTAAGTCTCTTGCTGTGAATAAAAATCAATGATAATCTTGTCTCTAACTTTAGGATGTGTTCAACAGATATATTACAAAGACTGTGAAAGCTAGCGGAGCCTGGAATATGGGTTTCATCCTTAGAACAATATGTAATGCAATTATGCATAATGTTCTTCTGCTCTGTTACAAATTTACAGGAGAAATTTGACTTCTTTATAATTGCTTATTTGACATTAGTGTCTGTGTAACTGAAATCACATTGAGCTTTCAGCTTGTCAAATATTTTGTGCTTTTCCACATGTGAAACATTAGAATTAGCCTGACTTTTCCACTTTAATCTAGCCCAAGTGAAATGTCTCTTCTGATCTTCTTGGCTTTAGGTGTTGTTTTCAGCCACCCACAGTCACCTACACCGTCATCATGAGAAGTAAATGTCCTTCTCAAGGACATGAGGCACAATCAGTACACCAAATCCAGAAAAGACATGTTTCTCATGTTTCTCAGCATTTCCAGTGCAGCAGAGGAAACCTCATTGCACATGGGCAGTATTTATCCAATGCTAAGGTAAAATGAAGGTTGAGAATCCCCCATCTAGGATATAAGGTCATCACTCACACGTGACTGATCAGTATTCCATCCCCTTCTGCACAGGATTTCCTCTCCTGCACATTCAACTTTCATTGCATGAGTGAGTATTTGGATCCAGTCAGCACAAAGAACCTGCAACAGAGCTATGCTAGGCAGAAGCTTGAAGCAAGGTAAAAGCAACCTTGGCCAGCTCCTTCTCACCAAGGGATCTACTTAAAAAATTTAAATCTGTCTCCACATAATTGAGCTGAAGATCAAACAGACTGGCATGTTTACCTGCTGTCAAAGGTGAACATATCCTCAGCCCCTACTACAATTTTCCCTCTCGGTAACAAGTATTACAGCCAAGAGGCTCCAGGCAGTGGTATATGAGCACACTGTAACACCAAAACGATCAGGCTGTAAGTATTCTGAATTCTTATTCCAATGCACTGCTGCATTGGTAAAGGATTTCTATTTCAAATTAACAACAAGGACAATATGAATAAAGATGATTTTGAATTCATAACGATGAATTTACTTGGATTAAAGGAACAGGCATGCAAACATCTGACACAGCTAAGTTTCAGTTATCTTGCAGCAAAAACAAAGGCAACATCACCAAATCACTAGAAACTAGGTTAAGACAGACAGAGTGGAGAGAAGATTGAAAAAGGTGAAATGAACAGCAATAAAGGTTAAAACCCAATCCACATACTCTGCCTTTTCATACACATATCTCGCTGCAAAGAAAAAAATATCTCCCACCAGTGGAATGGCTCATTGCCTCAAGGAAATGCAAAACAATTACTGTTGCAGAATACGAAAAAGACCACAGGACGTGAGGAGGAATGCTGTTTAAAAAAAAAAAAAAAAAAGCCTTACTGCTTACGAATGAATGAAAACATACAGCAAAATGACATGACAAAACCAAGTGAAGTCGTGTAATACAAAGACTTACAAACCGACTTCTCCCAAGAATAATGGGAGTATTCTTCCCACCTTAAATTTTGCCCACTCAAGCAAACAGCCCAGGCAAAAAGCAAAGGAACATCTCATGAAGCTGTACCTGTGCCTCACACAAAAGAAAATGATTTCATAATGCATGGCAACAAAGGAAGAGCTGATCCTGATTTTTCATTGTTATTATAAATCATGAACTATTTCACAGCAGCCACTGAAATTACTGTACCAAGAGAGAAACTCTGGAGATGGAAAATGAAGTTCAGGCTCAAGAGAAAACACTGACTCCCTATTTTTAAATTCTCCTGCAGCAGAAGGTCTTTTGTTATTGACACAAGGAAGGAAAACACACACAGCAAATTAATTTTGTCCACCTTTTCAGTTCACGATTAACATAAAACAATTACCACATTTTTTCCCCCCATCACTGTTTTGCTGCTTATAGCACTTCCATCATTGACCTAACATCATGGAATGAATATTTTAAGAAAAAACAACACAAGTGGCAGCACAAAGTTTGTTTCTCAAGCAGGCAAACTGCCATCCCTCAGAAGAGAGCTGAGTCACAGAGTGTATAAATAACTCTGTCAAGAGAATAATTTAGTCTCACTGTGAAACCACTCAGCAGAGCCAGAAAGGTGGGGCACAGCTGTTGTTACTAGTGCTTAAGTGATTCCCTTTCTCCCCACATCATTTGCAACAGCTTTTGCCTCTTTCCAGCAGCACAAAGGCTGACAGGAATGTGTTGCTCCCAAGTGGAGGCATCAGGTTTTGTGAGAATTTATTAACTCTATGGCAATTCACAAATCCTAACTGCGCTGGGAGGTCACTTGAGTGACCATGTGCCACATAGAAACAGTCCTGGGAAAAGACACGGAGCCATACACAAACCTGGTGAGGAGAAGCGGAGGGTCACATCCCACCCAGCAGGATTTCCCTGCTCTCAGACACAACACAGCCTTTACCTGTCCCACTGTGTGTAGCCAGAACACACTGAATAGAGACTCAAGGTCATTTGCAAGGATGGCAACAGAGAGGCATGGATTCTGTGGACCACATTCATGGAAGCACATAAAAACATTTGCCTGCATCAAATACTGCTTTGGGGAACAGGCTTCTTTTAAAGTCATAAAGTTTATACAAGAGTTTTGGTGCATTAAACGATATATAACTCAACTCATGACCTCAGCATCTTCTATAAAAATTAAGATGCACATAACACACATTCTTCAGCTAAGACTTTCCTCATACCTTGACTCTTTCTTCTTTACATCCAGAAGTAACAAAAAAGTTTTTAGGCCCGTCCCTAGCACTGTATTTTGCCAACCCCTCTAGCAGAAAGTCTAGGGAAATCCACTTCACCGCTGCCAACATCAATACAACATTGTCTCATCTGCTGGCATGCTCAGGGACCCAAGGCTGGATGAAGATCACAAAACTTTATATTACCTCCTAAAAACATGCAACATAAGGCACTAAAGCATCACTTTGCAAACTGTTTGCTCTTCTGTTCTTATGTTTCTTCAAGTCCATTTGCCTCTCAGAAATTCCAGTCCTCCAAAGGAATTCTGATAGAAAGGTCCCAACCTAAATGCAAAGTTATGCTATGGACTTCTGACAGGTAAAATATGAGGACTCCTTTGAGTCCCATCCTGAAGGCTGTGTGCAGTCACTATTTCCACTGAGTTCAGGGAGAAGTCTGACAGAAAAATGAACCCAAAAAGTAATGTAAATATCCAAAACAAAGATGCAATTCCAGATGTTCTTTTGCTCTAAAGACATGTCTTTTATAAAACTTGTACTACTTTAACAGAAGAAACAAATTCATTGGTTCCTGGGCTGCCAAACTTTGGTCCAAACCTTGTGATGCAATACAAATAGCTGGAAACATTAAAACATGTTTTACTCTCCATCTGCAATCTTTCCTGCTCAGTGAACACCATTACAGGTTTGATGGCGACTTGAATCCTCAGCTATACCAATTTCTTATTTTTAGCTGGAGTAAATGTGAAGATTAGCATAATTTACACCCAAATATTATTGTATTTAATTTTCTTTTGACAGAGGCAACAGCTAAGGTCAAGTCATCCATAGCTCAATGCCCTGTCTGAAAACCAAACCTTTATCTGGGTAGTAATACTTAATATTCCTTTTTCATCAACTCCTCTGCCTTCCTCTGTCTTCTCCATCTATGCAGCAGGTATTTCTCTATTTTCTACTCTATTTTACAGTCATTTTACACCCATGTATTCATGAACTCAGGTAAGGATCAGAAAAATTATACTAAAGACCTCCACACTGGTGACATTTTCTTTCTGCCTGATTTCGATAGAATGAAAAACTGGGCTCCTACCTACTGTCATCACAACACAGCAAAATGTTTCTAGGCTTGAACTGAAAAATTAACTTGTCTTCTGTAGGTTAGGGGTAATTGGTGACCTGGTGACAATCTGAATGCAGGAATTGCAGGCTGTGCTGCCAAGGCTGCTTACTGGCCGCGGGACTGGGCGGCTCCTCGCTGCCGTGCTCCAGTAGGCAGGCAGGATCCTACTGCTGCATCCCATTGGGTGAAGGATGGCCAGCGGCACAATGCTGGCTTTCACATTTTTCTCCCTTTCACAGATGCCCAACATCCGTGAATACAAATGAAGGGATACGATGAAAATAAGTTTGTTTGTCATTGAGTCAACTGTGAATGACTAACAGTCAATGAATAACCCAGTGGGTGTTTGATTACACGGCCTGCATGTTGGGTTTGTGAAGACTAACCTCGCACATATTTTCATTCTCTTGGCTCCCTATGAGAGGATGAACATTTCAAAGGCAGCACTGCCTTCTGCAGTATTTGTTTGTACAGTGCCCTAGCACAATGGGGCTCTGTTCTCCAAGCAGTTCTTAATGAGAAGTTCAACACCCGTTTGCTTTTATAATCGCACAATAAACAGTTTGTGTTTACTCTTCTACTTTCCTGGTAGGCAAAAGCTTTATTGAT
Organism: Dasyornis broadbenti; assembly: GCA_013397935.1. Taxonomy (NCBI): domain Eukaryota; kingdom Metazoa; phylum Chordata; class Aves; order Passeriformes; family Dasyornithidae; genus Dasyornis; species Dasyornis broadbenti. The sequence goes on along the minus strand of VZRN01005629.1, from coordinate 374,444 downwards.
CAGATCCCCTCTTAGTTAGTTATTCACCTCAGACAGAATCCTCTTGCTAGGTAAGAGAGAAGAAAGAAATTGTTTTCCTCAGCAGCTGCATTCTTGCTTGTGTTCACTTCCACAAACAAAGGCAGCTAAAGACTACTTTCTTTTTTCCTCCAAGAGAGGCGTTTGTTGAAATTCAGTTTGAGGGAGGAGTTGAGTGTGAGTGCAAGTTGAGTGCAAGAGAGTACTTCAGCTGTGAATATCAGTGTCTCTGCCTTGCACCTTTGAAGACATGTCTTCCTGAGCTACCAGTGATCAAGATTCCAAACTGAACACTTACTGTTAGAAGTGAGATGTTGTTCTGAAGAGTGAGCATATCTGCAGCATTTTACCTTTGTGTCTCTTTACATGGAGCATTCTTAGGCAGGTTGACTCCCAGATGCACCTGTACTACGCTTTGTCTCATCATAAAGTTTTGCGTTAACATAGTAAAAGTGACTTAAGCCCTACATGTGCTTCTAGGTTTGAAGAACTGTTTTTGTGTCACAAAAAACCCCCAGGAGCAGATCCCTGCACAGCAGCTCCACTGCACCAGCAAAGCCCCAGAAAGCCAAGCTCCAGCAGCACCCGCCTTTCCTCTGTCACAGAGAGAAATGGCCGAATCTCTGTGGCCAGAGCAGCAGAGCTGGAAGGGGCTGTGCAGTGTTTGCCAGGGCCACCTGCAAATCTGCCTCCTCTTCTGCTTTTTGTGCTCTTTTATCATTTTTTTTTACTGATAATTGGCGTGGCCACTTTCAATTTGTAGTTCTGCCTTATAATGGTTTGGGGCTAATTGCTGTTGGAAGGCAGATTAAAATCTTAGATACACCCTACTATATCTAGCAGGGTACCTACTACTATACACTTACTATAGCAGGGTACCACCCTACTATAAAACTGGGCAGTTATTTATTACTAACACAAATTATGGAAAGCAGTAGAGGAATCTGTGAGACTAAGACTTACAAACTCTGGGTTTGTACCCTTTTTCGGACATATTTCTGCTGGAGACCCTGATAAATAGGAAAGAAATTCCTGACATTCATTGAGAAATGTGCAACTTGAGGAGCAAACCTGAGAAAGTTGATTTTACTCAGTGCAATAATGTTAACTGCCACCAACATGGGAAAGGTGGGGATGATGGGCTTCCAAAAGTGCTATCTGGTCACTTTTGCATGTTTGAAAGCTTGGAAAGATTAGTGAATACAACTGGCTTACACAGCTGAAGGTGTCGATACAAGTGTCAAGCGATAATTGATAAAGGACAAACACTTGTTTTAAATGCAAGAGAGGCTTTGGAAAAAGAAAAAGGGTTGACCAACATCTAAACAGTAAGGGAAAGGTGGGAGGCAAAAGGGCAAAGAAAAAGAAAGAGAGGACACACTTTATTTCAGTTTTCCCTTACACTGACTGTAATGCTTTCCTTAAGCCAAACCACTTGTCAATCTACCTCAAGAGCAACATGAACAAGGCTTTTGGAACAATGGCAACTCATTGAAGTTGCACCTTTTATGGGTGAACATCCCTGGAAATTCCTCCTGGTGCCCCCTCTTACACTTCGCACCAGACCCTGTAGGATAGCACTGCCCCAGATATGTCACGGTGAATTAGGACATCAGTGCAGAGTAATGAGCACTATGAAACCAACACAACAGATAGAAATAGTCCCTTGATAAAGGCAACCTTCACTTCTCATCTGCCTTAGACTCACTGTTGAGCTGAGACAGCTCACAAAAGCATCAGTTTAGAATTACCTGTAAGGGTAGTTTTCATATAATGGGCAGCTGGTGAGCTCTCAGTGAGTCTGAACCCAACAATTTATTTCATGCTGCAATCAAACATTAATGGGTTTCTGTTTTAACCTGTTCAGAGCAGAGATGGTGACTGAAAGAGATAAAATTGCATTCCATCATGGGTCTGCACAGCCAACGAGGTGCTTTCATCTTGCAATCACTTTTCTCCCTTTGTGGTAAAAGGAAAGTTGGGATCCGTAAGAACTTCAAACACATTGCATTCTCCAAACAGGAACTTCTCTATCAAGTTATCATAGATTGCAGCCTCTTGATCTTTTCTTTGTGTCTTGTGACAAGATCCAATGCCAAGAAAGACTTTTCTTAAGGGGCCAGCCGATAAAAATAAGCAAAGGGATTTTATTTCATACCTTAAGATTAGAAATGCATTATGGACAGGATCATTAATTATATATTTTGAATTTATAACCAAGATTTGAAGAAAAGCACAGTATTTGAACATAAATAATTGCTATCACAGCATACAATCACTCTTTTTTATTAAGCATAGAGCCCATTTCCTCCTTGTATGAATATTTTATTCTGAATACGTGTTCCAGTTATTTGGCAATATCTCCTTTTCCATTTCAGCCCTTATTCTGAAAGGAGGAAACTCAGATGTGACGATTTCCTACTGATATAATCTAGTTCTATTTATAAATCAAAATAATTTTGAGGTACAACGTCTTAAAGAAACCCAAATCCTCCTAGGCCCACAGGCCAGAGGAACTGTGGGCACTTCAGTCCCTGGATGCATCTCCCCAGCCTTCTGTAAGTCACAGGCAGGACCTGCCTTTCCATGGTTTGCAGAATTGCTGCCAGCACAGAATATACACAGTGCTGAAGGTTTTTGTATGGCTCTGAGTTGCTCTGCAGCCCTTCAGAGGGCTCTCTCTGTGTTTGTGTGCATATGTGCATCTTTTTCTCTCCAAACAGGAGCAGAGAAGGAACCTCTCTCAGGTTTTCAGCCACCCTGAAAACTTGGTTGTAACCAGCTGCCACCTTAAGTAAATGAGAACAAAGAATCTGATATTCTACTATTATTTTGCATTTCATTTCTCTAGGTATGACTACACTATTTAACAGAAGAACTTCGAAGTTACTGAGACCGAGAAAACAGTATCTTTGATATCTTTTATGCTTACTTCATTCATAGTGTAGATACTAAAACTCCTGTTTCAGAGACTGAAGACTGCTTCATTACTAAATGGCTGTGTGTCATGGCCCTTACAAATCTCTATTAAACTGAGGATTAGGCAAGGGCTGGAACAGATAGACAGTACATTTTCATTCAATCTCCTTTAAAATAATGATGCATGCAACTTCATGTCATTACTCTTTAATGGTCTTAAGCCTATTTAATAGCACAGTAATATTCCAAAAAGGAAAAAAGGAATTATTTCCACATTTAATTTTCATCGCAAAAGTGAATGTGGTTCTTTCCATGGCAGATAAGCAGCTAAAGCTGCTTGGTACCTTAACTGGGATATGACTGCATTAGCTCTGCTACATTACAGCTGGGCTAATGAAACAAAGCAAAATTATTAGCTTCAGACTCCCTGGGGTATCTGGGAGTAACATTTGGCTTGTTTCTAGGGATCTCCATAGGAGCAATGGAATGTGCAGGTGATGCACCTGGATGAGAACAGGCTTGGCCTGCGCAACTGAGCTGGTTCCCTACACCATCCTCCCCGGCACAGGTCCTGTGTGGGGACTGTTACGGCCCTGGCCATGGCACCTCTCATGCAGCAGGAGCTGGATATTGCCAAGGGAATAGTTACCCTACTAGAGCTTTGTCCTGCCCTCACTTACGCTGATGGAACTCTGTGAATGTTGTAGATTCATTCCTGCTGCACCTCTGCAGAAAGGAGTTGACACCTAGGCTTCCCAGTTCTGCATCTCAAGTGGAAATAATATGGTTTTTCTTCTTTCAAAAAAAAAAAAAAAATCACAATCCACTACTTGTCATTCTAGGATAATCTCCTACAAGTTAATTTAACTTAAAAAATAATCAGATTCAGATAGAGGTTGTGCAATTCAGAACACAAAGGGCGTCTGAGAGAAGGTTCCGAATCTTTCTTTCAATGCAATAATGCAATTGATTTTGCCCCTCCTGGGGGGTGTCACTATATTCATATTTCAGCTTTAATTATCTTCTCCAGGACTGCTCATGCTTCCACAAGATTCTTTCCTCTAAGTTCTAATTATATATACTGGATAGATTAGCCAGTGTTTGACAACCTTTTATAGCCAATTGACTTCAGCTTCATGTGTACAAAAATCCAAGCTGGAGAAGGAAGAGAAGTTGTATCAAATGACTAAAATCAAGTGAAGCACAGCAGCTCTATCCTGTCCTCCTGTGATGGCACATGAGCTCCCCCAGAGAGAAAACTCACATCACCCACACAGCAGCAAAGAGCCTGCTTATAAGCAGGATCTAAGAAATATTTACCATAAAATCCTACTCTTTAACAGAAAAGTTGTCTGTGGACCAAAAATCTAGGGTTATTTGCACTAGAGTTATTAATCTAGGGTAAGTGGCACTGTAATCTAATATATTTAAAGATTTTCCTTGCGAGGCTGCACTAGTCCTTAAAATCTAAGAATGTTTAATTGACTTTTCCCACAGATTTTCCCCAAGGATTTAAGAACAGAAATTTTATTCATTTTCATCAGATACGTAATTTTCAACTATGAAAATTCAAAAAAACCCCACCTTTGAAGACATTGTAGGAAAGATTGTAAATGTGTACAGAAACACATTAAACTAGTCGGGGAACTTCACTAGGTTAACACACTGTGACTGCTTTAATATAAGATAACTTTGCTCCTCATGCAGGAATAAAAATCTGTTGGGTTTTTTTTCCCTTAACCATTAATTAATGAGGTTGCAACAGTATGAATGATTTACAGTCACATGCTCTGACAGGTTATACATGGTGAGTAATGCCTTGTCAGACGCTTCAGTATTTATATTGAGATGAATGGCACATAATGTGATGCACATGCTAACAATGAACATCAATATTTAGTACTCCCAGCAAAGCCTACTGGTATGACAAATTTGGTCTATACCTATCATACCTACCTGCAGACTTGCCTATCAGCTATTTATGTAAAGAAACATTTCCAGAGAACCCTTATCAAGTGTATGTACCCATCCCCACTGCTTTGGCAAGAACTTGTACTTCTCCTTGGAGCTGTGAGCCCCACACACATCAATTTACAAGATCCTGAAGTACATTGGGGCCAGCCAAGCTCGGGATATGGAAAGTGCCCAACACACACACACAATAACCAGCAAGTCTGCTGGGTAGACAGACACCTCTGACATTTATAGACTTTGCTCTCCTAACAGCCTCCTCTATGAAAGGGAGTAGGGGCTTGGCAACCTTGAAAGATCCCTTCCAACCCCAGCTGTGCTGTGATTTCCCTCAGGAAAGGCAGTGAGACAGCAAATGCAGTTCTGATAAAAGCCATGGAGAAGATAACGTAATGCCAAGCACTATCACACAAATCAACAGATGAAACGTAGTCAATAGCTACATCCCTATCCATGTTCCTCCTGCAGTTTTGTAGAGTTGTTTCCTACCACCCAAGTCCCTTTCATCCTGTGAGACATTCCTGATGGTGCCATTCTTAGTGACTGGTCTCAAAACCTTACTGCTTTGTATGGTCTGAATTGATCCTGTAAAGAATTCTTTGAAAACTTCTATTAGGATGATGTATGGCCTAATTTTGGTTGCTGTAGTATTTGGAGTCAGACTTATGACTGGGGAAACAATCTCCCACTCACTTGAAATGCAGGAAAAGCTTTCAGTGCTGCAAGAAAAGGCTTTCTGGCTGAAAAGTCATATTTTAAAGTTTACAGCTCCTGCTTCTGGCTCAGTGCTGCTACAGCAGCAAGGAGAGGAGAGCCAGCCTGGCAGGGCTGTGCAGAGCCCTGGCTGAGGCTACTCCAGAATTCTGCTGGAGCTGTTTTATGGGACGAACGTAGCAGCAGTTTATTACCAGAAGTACCAAGCTGCCATTTGAATTTTTCTACAGTTTTAAAAGCAGCACATTTTTATTAAGACAGAAATGGCTGTGGGTAACCAAGTGCATTTTAACACAGGCAGTGAGATGTAATGCAAGAACACTGTGCAGGCCTTTATGGCTGGCAATAGACACCATTGCTATCAACATTTTCTGTTGCCTTCCATCAAATTTAATGTGCATAACCTTGGCAGCAGAACCTCATCTCTCACTCTCTGGCCTTGGGGCCATATAAACAAATAAATCAAACTAAAGCCAAATCCCAAAGCAGACAGGAGAACTTCCTTTTCTCCCTTTATTCTACTTATATCTGTTCATATGACAGAGGCCCTCAAAGCACTACTGTATATATGCATTGTACTCTATGAAAACCAATACTCATTTTACAAATGAACATAGAACAGGTGAACTTAAAACCTTCTTCCAGTTCTGAATGCTTCAGTGTTGTGGGGTGTTGTTATGATAATCCTGTATCCCCTATCATCTGCTTTATGCTCAATGTGTTCTGTAGCTTTAGGAAGCTGGGAGGAGCTCTGCTGGCCTGGGTTGTTTTGAAAATCCTTCCCCCAGGTGCTGGGCTTGAGGTGCGGAGGGGGAAGATGGCTCCGGTTTCCGATTTTCCCCGCTTCCAGCAAGGGCGGCAGCAGTGACAGAGGACTGTTCCTTCTTTGTTCTTCTTTTTGGACTGTTTTTTCCCGACTTGCTTTCTCGTCCGAGACATCAGACGATCCCCGGGAGGAGCGCAGGCAAGAATCCTCCAAGAAGGCACCTGAGGGACATCACCCGGCCCGCAGGATCCCCGGTGGGGGGAAAGCTGCGCCCAAGAAGAAATAGGACACTAAAACCCATCGGACTGTTCACTCAGGTTTAATAAGTCCTTTGCTCTTTCCTGTGTTCTGTGGGCATTTTGCTTTGTTTTATTTTGTGAAATAAATAGGTTTGTTTTTCTTTCACTGTCATCCAGAAAGTTCTGTTGCGGTGCGGGGAGGAGGGACCAGAGGCCGTTCTGTGGGGCAGCCATTTAGTCAAAGCGTTCTCCTCCTAAACTTGTCTCGATCCCGAAACAACTTGGCAGCCCCGAGCTCCTGCCCCACTCCCTTTACTGCCAATTCCTGCAAATCCTCGGCAGCTCCATGGGTGTTTCACGCAGCAGGTAACTCGTCATTGAGCAGAACCTGACTTTCAGGAAAAACATAAGAAAGCAGAAGTCCCCAGCTGGAGTCATCTCTTTTGCCCACCGAGCAGGGATTGCATGCAGGATTAAAAAGAGCTGTCGCGCATTTCTGAGACGCCGCACTGAAATTCCCAACAGTGGTCCCCACACGGGAGCCCTTCCTTGTTCTGGGGCAGAAATTCCTCTTACCTTCCCTGCTGCCAGCTCGACAGCGTTCCACGCACCCCATGCACTGTAGCGAGGGTGCTCCTGCCTTTGCCTCTTGCTTTGGCTTTTCTCCTGTTTCCCACGCTGCTCCCCACTGCTTCGTACCTGTGCAAATGACAGATGAAAATCAAATTGATATCGTGCCTCTGATTGTGCACTTTCTGGTCTTTGGATACTTTAACTTTCTTTTAGAGAAGGTACATTTAGAGTTTCCTATTCTTAGCCAAGGTGAAGGAAGCTGGTATGGGTATCAATCTCTAAGTCTAGCAAGATGCTTTTTAGACTGAACAAATCCATCAGCATAACAATGGCCCATCTAAAAGCCAAATAGTGTTTTTTCCATGAGCTGTTTTGTTGCCAGCTTAAAGAGCAAGTGTCCCAAAAGTGGATCTTTTACTACAAATATAATGAGCTTCAAGTAACTCAAATGCTTTACTTTTTAATTTTTTTTTCATTGCCTCAAATCTGCCATCTCTTGACACCCTCCCTCCCTTGTTTAAAAGCTTTTCTAATCCAGAATGGTGTAAGGAACAGAATACAGTAAAGTGTATACAGTAAAGTCTGACTGGGTAATTTGGCAACAGTCTTACAATAACTGTTTTTCCAAACCCACTAGTACACTTCCTCAATGTTCTAGTTAGTATATATAAAATAATGCTTAAACTGTACAGCTTCTATAAAAACCTATATACACTCCTTGGCACCACCACACATTTCAAAAATGGGATTTTTATCACAGTATTTCATTTCCAGTCAGTCGAGGTCTGCATTCATAGATCATTTTGCACATACATTACTCAGCGACTGCTACTTCTGTCTCTAGTCTGGTAAATATTTGTGTCTTGTGCAAAGGAGATATGGGCAACACAGCCAAGACGAATTCTTGCATTAGCCTTGCAGCCCAGATGACAGTGACATACAACAAGATATTAGAGCACTATGGTATCAGAAATGTACAGTAAGCCTGAGTAAAGGATGTAGCCCAGAGTTTTATAGCCTAAGACCCAGGAAAACAAAGATAAAAGGTACGCTTCCTCTGTAACATACGGCCAAGTTTAGTCATTCAGAATAATACCCCACATCAATTAAATTTAACCTATCAATTCATCATCTTCCTGGAGCCAGCCCAGGTGCCTTCGATGACAGCTTGGCCTATTTCATGTAGTGCAATAGAGATCAATAAGGACGTGCTATGGCGTAGTAGATGGAGTCCATGTGTCTAACTAAGAAAAAAATATGTAGCTTAGAGTTGTTAAACTGTTTTATTACTTCTAAATGGACATCAGTATTCTATAATGTAATCCTGTAGCAAAGTAATAGAGAAGTTTGGCTCTTGAAAGTGTTAAAAGGCTGCTGTGATTTTCTAACAGGCAGCAGGATATTGCTCCCAGCAAGTTCCCAGTTACTGGGAGCAGGCTGGTGTCAGTTTTATGGGCACACCAGAGGCAGCTGCAGAGCTGTGCGTAACCAGTCTGTCATGAGCAAAGAATGTTTTGTTTCTGTATATTGAAGGGAAATCTTCATTTCTCTTTGCAGGCATTAATCCACTGAAATCAGGCATATTTAGAAGACAGAGTTCAGGTTAAGCCATTCTTTCTACAGCCCAGCAGTGTTGCACATACAGCATTTATGCCTCCAGCCTTATCAGCATTCAAAGCCACATCAGTTTAGCTAACAGTACTAAGATTTTTAAACAGCTAATGAATTCTGAGCATGGCCAGCATTACTTTAATTCAAATTTGCCTTATATTGAGTGCTTTCAGCTCAGCAAAAAAGGCAGTTTAATGTGCAATTAAGGCTCTCTCTGCTATGTAAGCTGTTTTTATTATATCAAAAATCATATATGAGAAGAATTCACACATTGGAGAGTCAGTCTAAGGGGATGAAGAGGAAGAAAGCTTATGCAAAATATAGACTGTATTCTAGTTTCAGGCACCTTGAAGACCAGGAAAACACCAAACAGCTCATTTAACATCTTATTAGTCAATTTGCTAAAATAATACAGGGCTATGGCAAGCCATAGAGCTTTAGCAGAGTGACTACTGAAATCCCATCATAAGTGACCTGTACTATCCTGTTCTTATTTGTAAATTTATATATGTTGTAAACGTATATATAAATAACAAAGAAACAGTCTTGTGATAGTAAGTAATCCATACAAATTGTATCAGAGCAATAAACTCTCTCAGAATTTTATCCTCAGGGCTCCAGATAACCTCATCCAGTGAGGAATTCAATAACTCCATCAGTCAAGGATCAGAAAGGCGGGTGGTAACTGGGTTTGGAAGCAATGCTAATGAAACTCTACAGATGCAGCTTCGCAAATGGAATTAATTTGATGAGAATAGAACACAGAGAATCATTTCAGGCTCATTTTTTGACATCTTTCAAAGTTAAAATACTCCAAATTTATATGCTTGAAACTCTAGCAACTGCCTCAATTTTCTAATGCATTATCTTTGTGGGTAGAATCCTGGAAGACAAAAATTTATTAGCACATGGCAGTATTATTTAATCTAACTTGGTCTGCAGGCTCAAAAACACTCAAACTAAATTCCTATGGAATTAACCATATTTAGTGTTACTGTGACTGAATTTTAATAACCTGAAATTAAAGCTGGGCCAGTTGGAGGAGGGAAACATAAAAACTGCTCATTTTTTGCTTTCAAACACTAGCAAGTTCTTCTTAATTTTTGACAAGTGAAAGATCTCCAGGCATGGCAGATATCACACTTTGGTGGGTACTCTATAAAATAGGATGAAGTTAAAAAATGAATACTTTTCTTTCTTCCAAATAACTTCCAATTAAAATACGTAAAAAAAATTAAAAAGACCAAACAGATCAAGGCATGGAAGAACAGCACTGATTTATGAAAGTTTAGTAGTTTAATGCACAATGTCCCAGATTTTTTTCCCAGCAGATATATTTTGAGGAATTTTAGTCCTGATGGTGTGGTGGGCTTGTATGGAAGTGGCAACATGGAAAATTTTCAAATAGGTGGCTTACAGTAACACACTGGCAAGATTAACTGGAGGGAAAGGCTGAACTGAAGGAAGGAATTATGCCTTTGGTATGTGATACTGACAGTAAAGTGCCACAACATGGTTTATTGCTTTTCTTTAGAAAATTTATAGAATTCCTTGTCATAACAAAATGAAGGGAAAAAAATGTCCTAACTTGTTTTCAATGATGGTAAAAATGGTAAATATTTTTATATTGAATGCTTTATAATAGCAGATTTGTCCAGCAACTGCCAAAATGTGGAAATTGCCCTGAGTCTACTGGCTCAGCTCCCAACAGGCACCAAGAAAATGTACTTCAGTGCAGAGATATACACACACATCAACTCTCACTAAAACCACAAAGTTTTGCAAGGCCATACTGGATCTGGGAATTTACGACATGACTTTGTTCACGTGCTTTAATACATGACGCTGGTATTCTTCCTCTGGAATTACTTTATTTTTCTCTTTGTTTGCTTCCCTCCATTAAACTCGTATGTGCTAAAACTGGCAACCACATGTCTCTTTATCAATGTGATGCAGTCAATAAATTCCAGCCCCAAATACAGAGAGCAGTAGAGGGTTGAGGCTGTTGTTGGAGACTCAGCAAGGCACTGCTTGCATCATGCTCTGCAAGGACCACGAGGTGTTTCCAAACACAGCCTGTTCTGGGAACACCCAAGGCAGCACCTTCCCAAGGGGCAATGGGAGATCTCTGAAGGCTGGGGAGAGCGTGAGACCTGAGTGAGAAAACCAGTGTCTTTACCAGCAGATTACTCCTCTATTATCACTAGAACATAGCTTGGCAAAGGCAAGTCATGCCTCAAAGTGGGATTTCTAAACTAGGCATGAGTTTTCAAGGGAGTGTTGCCAAGCTAAGATGCAGAAACAAACAAAATGTATCTTAGAGAAGCCGCGTAACTTCAGGCGTTTGTCTTTGACACAAACGGCCTGGGGGAAGCACATCTCTCAATTATTCATCCAGAAAACTCAGGCTTCTAAACTGAGAGGGCCTGTATCTCCACATCGACTCATGCCGTCAAACTCAACCACAATAAAAAGCACTATCCTATTTGGATTTCTTATTGATCCATGTTCTACTATGAATGGCATTCTTTTCTTCCTTGACCTCAGTACATGGAACAATTTAGAAGCTTTTCAGAATCTGCTTTTCTATTATTACGAGACACATTTGAATTTATTGAACAAGAACTGTTTTAACAATGCTTTTTTTTTCTGGACTCTTTCGTCTTTCCATCTTGCTTTCCTGTTCTCTCCCTCCTGTCCCAAGATGGATGTGAACCTCAGACTGCCTGACTAGCTTTTAAACATTAAACAAAACACATCAGCTTGTCATGTCTGTCTCAGCAGAAAGTCAATATCCACTCCAGGAGCAATCGAGCACCCAAGCACAGAGGCTATAGCAAAAGGCTGTAAAAAGTGTAGTAACAATGCCTGAAAGTGGTTTGAGTAAAGGTTTTCTTGTTACCCTGCATTTCAAACTAACTTTATCTAAGAAATTACAACGGCTTTTGTCAATCTAAAATAAATTTTTATATCACAAACCCAGTATGTCGCCAAGTGTAGTTTTGAGCCAAGCAATGCATAAGGACGTTCTACCAAGTTTACTGAAATTCTAGTAATAAAGTTTTTGTGTGAATTTTGCAATTCTACATCTTTGATGTGCTCGGAATTTTTGTTAACCCACATCTTAAGTTCTTTATTGCTTTTATAAATGCAAATAGTGAGAATAATATTGGTCTTCTAGCAGTACAGCTTTGAAAAATCTTTACCTAATAAATAGACTCATTTCACCTGTGTCACTGATCATGCACTGGATGACAAATGCTTTTTATCACTACCAATCTCAAGAAGAGTTTCAATGAAGAAACATCTAAGTTACGAACCATGCACACTATAAATTACCTTTTATTTCCCAGAACAACTCAAAAATAATGCAGTTACTCCAGCAAAGATTTTAACCTTCATCCTATGAAAGTAGAAATGCTTTTGTTCTTGTGAAACGTCTACATAAATTAAATTACTACAGATTCCATAGACTTAAAAATAATTTGTATATTATTAAATAGTCCAGATAAGTGCTAAATAATTTCACCCTTAAATAAATAATATTGAGAAACATTTCTAAATCTGGGAATTGGGAAGGCACTGTCAAAACTACATGCTGAGATGCAGAATGGACAGGAAATTGGTTCTGTGCTTACCCAATTCTTGCCACTGAAGGATACAAGCACCTCTGTACTCAGGTACATGCTGAGATACAAGGAAGTGATTTAATTGCTATTTAATAGCATTTTGTTTCTTCAAAGGACATGGCCAAACTAATTCTACTGTAATTTATCCAACAATTCAGACTTCTTGGAACACTTCCTATTCTCAGCCATGCAGTGCTCCTGGCAAAATGGTGGGGACAAGAAAAGAAGTAACTCATACAAACAAAAAAAGTCATTATGAAGAATTAGGATTTTCTGTAATAGCTACAAAAGATTTTGTAACAGACTAGCACCTAACAAGGTAACAATTCCCATACACCTAACTTAAGGGCCAAAGCCCACCATGACTTATGAGCATTCTATGCATACCCTGCACCTGAAGCTCTGCTGAATTCAGTGCAAGCAAGTCACACCATGAAACAAAGTAAGTGCTTACGAGCTTGTAGAATGAGAGGCTTATGAGATCAAATGGAAAGCTATTCAAATTAAATGGTGTGAGACGGGCACCTGACATGGGTAGGTAGGTCAGTGAACATACCTGGTTTTCATTTTTCTAGTAAAAAGTAAATCTTGACTTATAGTGCAGGATTCAATAAAAGAGACAGACTAATCCTGGGAAACAGGAGTGGGAGGTGAAAATAGGACTTGTACCTGGAATGCAATCCCAGTAGCAAGCATTCAGTTTTCTACTCAAAATTTAGAAAATAACTCAGCCGCAAATCTCTGAAGGTTTATTATATCATCTAAAAAAGAACTCCCCAACACCTAGCATTACACTTTCAGGGAGAGCACTGTCTTAATTTACAGCCTATTCAATAACAAAGAGAGGTAAAGGTTAGGACCTACATTCTTGCAAGACACACACTGAAAATCCACCTGCATTCATTTTTAGGAGAGGCCTTTTTTCTTTTTTCACCATTTATTCCACGTCTGTTCTTTGTATCGAAAAATGAGTAGCATGTTTTAGTTTGATCAGTGGCTTATCCACCCCAGCTTTGCTTTACAGAACCTGCCCCTCAGGCTCTGAGTACACGTGATCTAAAAGGAGAGCCAGGCAGAGCAAGGGATTCATCAAGTGAGTTGTGTGGGTGATGGGTCTGACAGGTCTCCTGGTCGGCTGAATGCCACCTCTAACGGAACTGTGTCACCAAGACTGATTGATGGGCAGATATGATCATGGAAAGAAGCATAACTCTTTTAAATCAACATTTTGAAAGATCACAGAATGAACTGAAGAATCCTTACCTGCCCATCAGCATCCCCAGTGCTGCAAAACATATTTTCACTTGATAATGTTAATATAAATATTCTCTTGAAGACTTTTCAAGCTCAAGATAATTGTGGAAAGTGCTGAAGGTCTCAGAAACAAAGATCTCATTAAAATTGCAACTGGTTGTGAAGAAAGGTTCATTAATATGAGTTAGACTGTGAGTCAGCAATGCTGGCATCCTTGCTAACACAACAAGGTGGTCTCAGCTCACAAGACTTAAATGTGGGAGCAAACAGCACTAGCAGCACACTGGGTCTGGAGTGAAAACATTTATCAAGAGAAACTGATACTGCTCACAACTTTCTGGGCTTTAAATCTTATTGTTTGCAGCATTTGGACAAAAGTACTGAAAAAGAAATTCTAAAAATGGGTAATGTGTAAACTACAGAGTTGAAATATTCCAGACAAGGAAAGTCATATCAAGAAAACACCAATCCCTCATGCTTTCAGAATATGTAAATATTTTACACTTAGAAAAACATTTAAATGCTCATAATTGCAATGGGCACTTATACCCTGAGAGTTCAGATGATGCAGGAACAGACATCATCAGACACGCCTGTTCAAATGTAACTTTAAAAAGTAAGTGAGGACAATAGCTATCATGGAAACATTATTTTACAAGAGGTATCATAGAAATACTTATCACCCCCAAACCAAGCCACACCAAAAGAACAACTTCAGAGTCTTAAATCGGGATTTACAAGCAATCACATGCTCCAAATTACCTACAAATTATGATTATCTGTCCCAGAATTACACAGCCATCTTGCACATAAGCATGACTACTCTGGAACTCTTAATTTTTTCAAAGCCAAACTTCTGTCTCAGCAGCAGAATTTAATCTCTTTTATTTATGGTTCTCCCAATTCCCCAAACAATTAGGTCGCAGTGGAAAGAGGGAGGCACCGGCAGAGGCTGATGTCTCTCTCCCACCACAGCACGTCGGGTACTCCTCCTCTCCAGCACTCTGGAGTCAGGGTGGCATTGCAAGGTCATGATGATTTGTAGTGCCAGAGGATTGCAGAAGCCTCAGGCAATTGTCAGAAGCCTTGGCTTCCTACTAGAGCTCACTGAATTATTTCCAAATTTACTGCTAAGGCAAACAGCTGCCAAATAATCTCAGCACCCACAGCCCAGAAAGGCAGAGAGTAGTGAATTAAATTCAGAGGAGATGCAAAGTTTGTCTATGCGAGATGTCACCATCACATCCATAGCTTGATTTACTTTCTAGTGACCTAATTGCATCCTTTCAGTGCCTGATCATTCTGAAGGCCATGAGAAAGATGACACTTCTCCAATAGTAGGTTAATTATAAACTTATATAGCAGGTGACAGATTACTAATGTTATAGATCAAGATTCTCCCTAATACTTACTCAGAAGAAAAGAAAAAGTAAGCTGAAGCTTTAGTTTAACTTTCTGAAGCTTTAGTTAGCAATTGTTAAATGGATGCAAAGGCAAAGCCTGAGTTACTGAGAGAGGGGCTGTATAACAGAGCAGTTACAGCACACCTGGAACCAAAACAACCAGGTGTTAGCTCACACTTCCTCTTACCTCTGCCTCTGCTGACTCATCTGTAAATGCAGAACTGCAATGTCTACAATCTTAGCTGATACATTTGGAGAATTTTGATATTTGAGAGATTTTACACGGCACCAACATGAGTTGTGGTTGTGATAGTGACAGGAATAGTTTGCCAAGTCGGGGAGTGGATGTGTCAGTAGTGTGCATGCAATGAAAGCCAAAATTACTTACTGTCCTTACACAGATCATTTTACTGCCGATGTAAGAACCTGTGGGCAGCAACCAGGGAACATGGTCCCACCACTGGAGCCTTTGGAGAAGCCAGGACTCAGTGATGACCTCCAGGATTTCCGAGTCAGAGGTTTGGGAACCCAAGGCCCACTAAGACCCCACTGAAAAAGAGATATTAGCAGCATATGACAGGGTTGGATCTGCTTCAGAAGCTGTCAGTAGAGAAGCACAGCTCCTCTTGGCACTACAAGGTTGAATTATTTGTTCTCAACACTAGTTTGTTTTTTCTCTTACCTGCTCCATAGCATGCTCCCTTCATTACATCAAACTCACTGTTATTTTTAAATAATGAACTGCCAAAATTTTTAAAAGCATTTTATTTTAATTAGATATTTTTTGACTGATTGTGAACAACAAAACCAAAAAAAGATAACAATGTAAGTAATTTGGGTAGCTGATCCATATCTTCAGAAATGACAAACAGAGAACTTCTAAAAGCCATGCGTAACTCTAAAAATGTTCATAGTAGCATAAAAAAAAATGCAGAATGAAAAACATGTAATTGCTACTCCTTAAAATTGTGTATTTCTTTAAAAATGCTCTGAATGTTCATAGTTTTCTCACATTAAATTGCTATATTAATAAAATATCAGCTTATATGTATTTATATGCAGCTCAATTACTAACATGCATATTAAAAACAAGAAAACGCTATTTGGTTCGGATGGTTCTTTTTAGAAAAGACTTTTTTGCATTTAACAAGTTAGATCAGCAGTCTTAGAGAGAACATAAGAAAGCAGATTTTTAATATGTGAAAAAATTAACTACAATTGTTAAATGTTAAAATTACAAAATTACCCTAACCGTAACACCACCACTACTGCATTTCCTCTTGCAGCCTCCCTTTTGTAATAACATTTTCTACTCTGAGATGGGCCTAATGAAAAAAGCACAAATATACTGAAGTCCCTTAAGCCAACCAAAGTTCACCCCAGCTAATTTTCTTCCAAACTTCTCATACTTACCAAATACAGCAATGCTGTGTACAGTACTGCAGTAATAAAAATGTCATCTTTTGCATTTTGCTGCTGGCACACCTGTTATCTTGTCCCTTTGATATAATACATTCTCCCTGCCTACAGGGTATTAAAAGTCTCTCCTACTATTGCTATGTGGTTTTCCTCTTAAATGAGGTGTATGAAACAAAGGGCATCAGTGGCTGTTACCTGGTATTTTTGCTTTCTCAGTTATCAGAGAAGTTTTCCAATATAGCTGAAATCTCTGCTTTCAGTAAGCCCAGCTCCACAAGTTATGAAAGCCAAACTCATCTGTCACTCATTCGCACTGAGGATTATCCACAGCGGCCTGGAAAAAGCTCATTCTCCTCCTCCCTCGCCTCATTCTGTCTAGCAGTGTTTGCCTCTTCCCTTTTCCTAGTACTCATTTGGAGAAATTAATTCATTTTTACCTTCGCGTAATTTCAAAAACCTTTTCATTTATCATGCTCTGCCCACAACACTGTTTGTTCCTGTCTGGGAACAGCAGGGAGCTGCACAGATACTGAACACACAGGCATTTACAGGCTTGGCTATTTTCTCCTAATCTAAGGCAAAACTACCCAAAACCTTCACATGCTCTATGTGCCTGACCCACATTTGTTCCTCAGTTTGTTTCAGTTTGGCAAGTAAACTCTAAATGCATCTGGACATGAGCACAACTCTATCAGGCAAAACAATTTGAGGGAGATTTTTAAAAATTTATGAACAAAAGATTGGGATTTTTTGCTAGTACCAAGGATGGCCTTGGACACTTCTGCCTTCAGAGAGAAGAACATTTAAATAGAGTAGGAGAGTAAGCATCACATCCAGCAAATGAAAGTATCTGTAATGATACAATCAGTCTGAACCAGAAGACTGCAGAAATCCCATAAACAAAGGAGAACAGTTCTGGTTCAAATGACAACCTGTCAAAAAAGGTGCTGGCCCACTAAACATACCAGAGAGAGATTTGGCTTTAAAATTATACAACAGAAAACAGAGCCAAAAAGAGGAGAGGAGGCTGCTATGAAGGAACAAGCAGGAATAATGGTCTTAGGGAACAGATACCAGCCATTTCCAGGGAGCAGGAGGTGCATCTGTATGAAGGGATGACATACTCATTTTAACAACTACAGCAGAGCAACGGTGACAGGCAAGGAGCCAGGTATGAGAAAGAAGATAGATGGAAAACTTCCAAGGTCTAGTGACCATGGTAGTATAAACTTTAAATTTTCCTGAGGCTGCTATTTCAGAAAAAACAATTCTAATATATTAGGACTTTTTAAAAAATCCACACTTGACTACAAATGCTAGAAAACTGATTGTAATCAATTGTTTTCTACAACAGTTGGGAATGGAGCAACAAAAAAAGCATTTAAAGAATGGTCATGTTTAAAGGCTGAGAACGGCAATCAGCCCACAAACCACACCTGAATAATTTTAGAGGAGTTAAATCACGCAAACCTTAATCATAATTCACACTAAAATTTCTGTGAGTTGAGTTTTGTAGCTGTCTCAATACACACCTAAAGCATCATAAAATCTGTGAGAATCAGCAGTGAATAAATGAATATATAAATATTTGTTAGATAGAAAGGATCAAAATTCTTTACAAGCATTTAGCCCTTAGATGGATGAGGCCAGCATTTGACAAGATAAGAATATATAAAAGCAAAGCAGAATTAAACATCGAATTGCAGAACACTTATAGGCAGTACTACCTTTTTCCTTCTAAGAGGTCTTGAAAAAGAGAAGCCTGTTCCCATCTTGATTCTTTGGGCCTGGTTCACAACACCACCAACCTCTTTTACTGTGATCAGGTAAGTTTAAGGACCTCAGCTGAAAGTAGCCTTAATAAAGACCTCTCTTCTGGGCAATTTATCCATCTATGTTCTCAAAATTGAGTCATAACATTTAATACCTCATTCATACATAATATCTGTGAAAAGAGATTAAAATAAACATCATAGAAGTGGAAATCTTTATTTCTATGGCAGCACTAACGGTAATAGAAACTTCAGAGATAATGGTAACATCAGTCTCCTCCTCAAGGCCACTCACCAGTTTTTGTGCTGCTATCAAGGACAAACAAATAAGGGAAAACAGGAGGAATCCAGTTCCTAAGCAACGCTGTTTTTCTGTACCCCACTCAGGCTCTGGCAGAGGTTTATCTTGCTCCAGGCTCTGAAACAGAATGCTAAAGGTCTGTGGTACTGTCTGGGAAGCACAGTCCAGCTTCCAATGGCACCTTATTAAATCACACTCACCTTGGGCTGTTATTACTCACCTGTATGATGAAAATCATTGCTTTGCCTTTTATCAAGCCTTTGTGTTTCTCATCTATCTACTCAACAGAGCCATCAGGGCAGTGATCAGACCCTTCTGTGTCTGCACAACACCAGGCAAAAGGAAGCCCTGAATTCAGAGGGAGGATCTCTGATGCGACTGCAATACAAAACGTAACAGCAACAAACAGCCTGGACTCAAACCCAAATTTTCCTCCTGCCAGTAGCTACATTTGGTGTTTGTTTCTCTGAACACTTCACCTGAGGCAAACAGAACTTCTCCTGCAACCAAAATCAGGCTAAATTGCAGCACTGCCACAGACCAAGAGCATACACAGGACAATGAGGTGAGGAGTCACCATGTGCACAGAACCACCCAACACATCCTGGTTATAAACTCTTGTACCAGCTGATGCACCTCATGCAGGACGCCATAGCAGGACCTGTGGAAACAAGAATATCTACCATCTGTTCAAGAAGATATGGCATAACTGAAAACATTCAGATAATGGAGAAAAATAAAAACCACCTTTTCACAGTTATCACTGCAGTATTTCTTACACCAGCCATAAAGCAGTGGCATAGATCACCATCACTGTTACTGGACAATGAACCTAACAAAAAATTGTTTTTTCCTAGCACACAAACACAGACAAAATGCATCCTCTGATTGCATAAAGTTCCATGAGCAATTTTGTAGAAGGATTATTTTGTCTTCATGCAGTTGCCTAGTGATAATATTTGTCCATCTGTTGTAAGGCATATTTCTGTATCCAAAGGCACAGTACACATTGCCATGTGCTGGAAGGGATGTAGGATTCTTTGCCTTGCAAATCAGTCCATTGAACATAATGAAAAACGGCAAAATACCAATGGTTCATGCACTGCGACATCTCAAGGATTCACAGCTGAATAGCTATTTAAATAATAAACCCACCCTACTTCAAGTCATATTTAGAGCTAAGGATCACCAGACTAACAACTTTTTCAGCAGTACAATATTCTTTATAAGTAATAAGCAATGTAAATTTTTGCAAGCTGAAGCATAAAGCCATAACTGTACAAATAATCACTACATATAAAAGTAGACCTTTTGACCTTAGTACAGTTATTTCACTCAGAGGAATACTTCTATTTATGAAGGGTTTATTTGTTCTAGCCCCACTTCTTCTAATGATGGTCTGCTATAATCACAAAGGGATGTGGGGTTGATTTGAACCATTTCTTTTGCTCCTAAAATTGGTATTTACTTCTAAGCATCAGAGCACAAAGTCTAAGTTGTTCCACTATATGACTTTAACCACAAGGAAAGGAGAAAATGTTCTCCAAACACCACCCCTTACTGAATGGAAATTATCACCTTACTATTAATTGCACCAATTGCAGCAATTGAAGAGATGTCATTAGTGAGCCTAGGTTCCCTCTAGTGAAAGCACCCATGCTCCCTGAATCCTAGACAGATGAAATTTCAATTATTATCCTGTGTGGTGGTTTGACCCTGGCCAAATGCCAGGTACCCACAAAGTAACACACCTCTCTTAGAATAGAATATAACGCCCCTTCCCTCCGAAATGCTATGACTTTGAAATAAAGTGTTCTCAGGCAAAGGTATGGGAAAAGGAATAACAGTTCTTTACTAGTATCTATAATAAGGAAAACAAACAACAACAGTAGCAATAACAAACAAACAAACCAGAAACCCGGTGGCAGCTTTCTCTGGGCTGCCAGACACCACCACCACCCCCCCCCCTTTGGTGCAGTTCCGGTCACGGCCGGCAGGGGGCGCTGTCGGGCTCCCGCGCCTGCAGGGGGCGCTGTGGCGCAGCTCGGGTTGTCTTGTCAGTGACTGAGGGCGGACGGGGCGTGGGGCCGGGGGGCTGAATGGCGAGAAGGGCTGGCACGGGAAACCTTGGAGAAGCAAGCTGGACGGCAGGCTCGACTCACCCTGGGCTAGCAAGCAAAGGGTGGCAGAAACTCCGCAGCGGTCGCAGAAAACCCGCAGTGAATCCTGGCAGGTGGCGGGGGGGGGATGCAGGTAAGCAACAGCCGGGCTTTTCTCCGCAGCAGCGGCCAGACCCAGCTGGGGCGACATGAACTCCGGGAGGTGGTGGGGGGAAAGAGTCAGGATCCCATGCTTTTTCCCAGACAAAAGCTCACCCAGCCAGGAACGAAAAAAACCCAAGGCAGTGCCGAGGTGGTCTCTGGCGGTCCCGTCTCTTCCAATGTCCCAGGAGCAAGTGAAGTTACCAACAGCCACAGGTACTTTTTCTCCCCCTGCCACACCTGGCCACATCTTTTGTCTCGTAAGTATCCAGTCATTGTTTCTTAAGTACCCAGTCGTTAAGGCTTGTTAAGGTTTCCCTAGCAACAGGATGGAAAACGTCCCCAACCTCCAACAATTCCCCATGGGAATTTTGCTATAAGAAGCTTCTCCCTCTTTTTTTGCAGAAGTCCTGTATAACTCAATGGTGCTCCTCAGGGACTGTGGGATATCGGATATGCTGCCACCGCTGGGCGACTGACTCTAAGTGAATCGGCTTTGCTGGCAGGTGGACTGAAGAAAGAGTTACTCAGCATTGGAATATGACCCCATACAAAAAGGATCTGTTTTATGTGTGCTCAGCTTGGCGGCATTTCTGACCCGACAGTGAAGAAAATGGAGAGCTGGATGCTGAGTGTTGTTAAAATACTATTCTGGGTCAAGTACCAAGGCGATCAACTCAAATTCTGCTCCAGTCTTTCCCTGACCTCCCCATTTACAAGTCATAATTGTATCACCTTCTTTCCTGCAGACGAAATTAAAAATACATAAAAATTATTACCGATGCTAAAAGTTTACTGTGCATTAAAAAAATACATGTAAGATACTATTAAAATGTTCAAGGCTTGTAAACTGTCCATGCCGAAACATTTGCTCTCTCATCAATCATTCTTGTCTCTTTTACTCTTAATTTAATAAGTTCTAAACTCAGAGATGGCTTCAGTAAGTTTAGCTTACAGCAATACAGAAGAAAAACTACAGTAATGAAGTGTCTTTAACAAGTCACACTTGAGATCAATAACATCTAACTTTTGAAAGAATGCAGTAAATCCCTCTCACCTGTCACATTCACATACTCACAGAGAATCATGGCAATCGGAGCTTATTTGAATAAACTGAAAACATAAAACTGATAATATAAATCACTAAAGCATATTCACTTTTGCTTTTACCAATTTAAAACAAGAAACTTTTGCCAATTATTTTTTCTGTAGAGCACAATAAACAAGCAGTAGGTTTCACAAGTCAGGATAAATTGAATTTTAGGCAGTACACTAACATTAGTATAATTACAATGTAAGTCCCTGCAATGTTTTACAAAAATAGATTATTTCATACATTTTAAATTACTTATTAAGAGGATAACAAAACAACACCCAGTCATATTTCTCTTTATCTAAACACTATTTCAGCTTTTACCTTGGTAGAACTAGATCAGTATAAAAAGCAATTTAAGGTTAAAAATTCTGCAAGAAGAGAGACCACTAAATTAAAGCTAAACTCGTAAATGTACATGTGCATATATCTGGAACCATACATTTGCATTGTACAGAATGGACAGAATCATGATAAAGAAATAACCATAGGAAAGATCCTATGAAAAAGACCTAGAAAGAGCTAGAAATTATTTATTTTCCAGCCATAAAACAATCATAACCTTTCTTTACAGCATATGCTAGAGCATTAAAAAATCCTTACCGAGGAAGAAAAGCAACATGGAAATTTCCAGAAATATTGATCTTCCCTCCCATTTTCCAGACTTGGAAATTTTTCACTTTCATGAAGTTTTAGTTAATCAAGCAGTGCACCGTGTGTTACATCAGTAGCGCCTGAATGCCAAATAATAGAGGTTGGTGTTCCACTTTCTTGCAGACAAGATGTCTTCATTTATGGATGGATTAAACTAGGAGCATGGAATCTGACCACACAGAGAAGAAACTGAATTCACCTAATACGCCAGCTAATGAGAGAGGGGAACAGGAGAAACTATGAACAACCAAAATATGTGGCCTTATTGAAAACCTGTTCATAATGATGATTTCATTAAAATGGAATGCCAATAAAAATGGTCTCTAATGCAACCTGTGGTAGCAGGTTACAGGTGTGCTTGGCTGTGAAATTTTAGCCCAAGTGTCAATACTGGGCTGAATATCTTGTGTTTTCACAGGACCAAGCAGTTTCTCCCCTTGCTCTCAGTAAATACAAGGGTAAGGTTTGAAGCAGTCGCTTGCTTGTTCAGCATACCAGTGACTTGGAAATATCCTCCTGGGAGGGGTGATAAGGTTATAGCTCTGCTCTCCTCTTTCAATTAAGGTTTTTAATGTCACCAAAATATGTTTTACATAAATGCAAATCAAGGATTTGTTACTGAGCTGCATTTAGTATTTATAAACTTCTGAGAGAGCAGGCAGTGAGGCTTGTGGTTTATTGCTGCTTTAAGCCTATTGTAATCTACAAAATATGATCAGTTATTGTGGCAGCTCCAAGTATTTAAGGCAAAATCCGTTTTTCTTTGTCAATCACTTTATGTGATATGAGATGTTAGACACACAGACTGAGTCATTTTCTCATTAGCTCAACCAAGTATATACATCTTTCCCCATCCACTCCTTGAATTTATGTTATGAAAAGATACATATTTTGAAGGAAACTATTTTCTCTGCATGTTAAAAAAAAAAAAAAAAAACTTAGTTGGAGACTGAGAAGGGGAGAAAGCGAACAGCTGAAAGTAATCTAAATCCCAGAATATATTTAAAGGGAAGAACAATGTATACTTCTATTGGGAGATAAGCCATATTGAGCTTATCAAAAAGACAGTCCTTGGATGCCATAGTTTGCATGTGGCTTGAAGATAAAGAAACAATGCTGCTTTCTTCCGCTCTCTAATCCTTCAAATGTGCAGCTTTAAAATACCTCATAATTTAAGTATGGATTTATGATAAGAAATCAGGTACATTTATTTTTTACAGCTAATTACATTCAGAATGATTAAGAAATCAGTATATTCCAGTGCTTTTGGAAAATTCTAGGACTATTTCTGCAGTCCTCCTCACTGGGCTTGTAGTCAGCATTATTGTACCCAACACAGCTTTGCAAAATAGGGGTTTGCTGCATTCTATTTATTCCAAATGAATATAGTTTTAATTTAATTAACTGCAAGAAATGGAGGGAATAAATCAGGAATTACATTCAAAGGCAGAGAAACTAAGGGTATCTCAGAAAAGCAAAAGGCTGAAATTCCAAGAGCCGGATTTCCAGCCTCTCCAACACCTGAGTAACTTCAATTTATCCTGCTAAAGACACAAGATAGGTGTGTGCTTGATTAGGACCACAGAGTTTTAGACAAATTGATTTATCTGAACAGAACTCAATCCTCTGACCACAGAAAGCCTGGTATGAGACTGAGGTAACAATTTTTCCAAACTGAAACAGGACAGCCTGGCTTGGCTCAGCCAAGCTCAATCTACACCCACACCCTGCAGACCACTGCAGGGAGAGGGGCTGCTCTGTAAAACCCTCCTGCACTATAATATTTAGTCTTTGTTGTTCCACTAGACATATCCCTGTGCAAAAATAATGCAACATTCCATTCAGATGTACTTCAGGTTGTGTTTTAGGGAAACAATAGCTTGTTACTTTTGAGCATATCAGAAGCAATAGAGATTTCAAAGTATAAAGTGTATAAGCAACAAATATTCATACCTGCTTGAGCTGCTTTGTAATATTTGATCTGGAGATCTGCCAAATTCTTTGTCTGAAATTCAGCTAAAGTTTGATGATCACAAGTAGAATGGCTATTTTTGTCTCCAACATGCGCATTATCAGGAATAAAAAGACAAATTGTCAAGTGAATGGCACTGTTGTTCCAAAGGTGGTATTTAAACAATTGGAGAACTTAGAAGCAAATAGAAGGCAACCAGCCAATTCCACATTGCTTCAAAAGACATTTTTACAAAGGTCCATTTTCCAATTACTTCACATAATGTTCTCTGCTCTATGGGTTTGAATCTCCAGTGAAAGGCTGCAACATGAACTCCACAGGGTGCTGGGAAAAAAGGACCTCTTAGGCTATTTTGAAAAATACTTTTTAAAAAGTAACTAAAGCCAGAAGGACAATTTTCATGCATAAACACAGCTTTCTGGCTGTTTATCACTGCTGTCAGGCAAACATTAGCTGTGCTCAGCATGACTTTTCCCCTCAGCTTTATTTTGTAACTTGCATTGCATAGTGGAAATGGGGCTCACCAATAAGAGTGTTTTTAAAAGGTTTATTGCTAAGGATAAACTAATTCATGAAAATTTCATCCACACATTAAATATCCCACAACATTAAAATAATTTCAATCTCACTTTCTATCCCATCTGCTTCTCCAAGTCTGGAAGTGCACATTTTCTCCCACTTTTACATGACACTGCCAATATACACAGACTCCTGTCACATCCAGTCCCTCAGGCATCCTGCATTTCCTTTTCTATATTACAGTTAGCCCAGTATCTCATCTCTTTAAATGGTATTTTTGGACAACAGCTGTCTCTAGATGCCCTATGCCCCTTGTCCTTGCTCCTGCCTCCAAGTGGTAGCAAAGTATAACCTTCTCACAAAACAGGCTCATTAGGATAAACTTCCTTCTTCTGGTTCCAACAGAAAAAAGAGCAATGGATCAAGACCTCAGTGATTATGACCTCCCCAGAATGATGAATTCTTCCAAAGCCCTTTAAAACAAATCAAAAGACTCATGTTTCATTTTATTTATTAAATAGTACCTATGGCAATATATCTTTTACTTTCGTCTACAGAGGCTTGCTTTGGGGGTCACCAAATATTGAGAAGTCTCACTTTTCACCTGTGGATGTTTTCTTCTCTTGGACTGACCTAAAAGCTGCTGGAGGAGAGAAAAAAGGAATGACTGGATTAGCAGAAAGATGGTCTCTCTCGTTGTTCCATTAGTCATACAGATGCACATTTAATTAACCAAAATAAATTGGTTTTAAGTTTTGCTTTCTAAAACAGTGCTGCCACCTCCTCCACAGTCTCCCAGCCATCTCTGCCAGCGGCAGATGGGTTCAGAAGAAACCTCTACAAAGCAGCCATCAAGAGCATGTGCAAAGATTCGCTCCAGAGGAGCACAAAGGGAAGCTCTCTTCAGCAGCAGCTGTTCTAGGAACAGCCTCCCCAGGTGACTGACAACAGCCTTATGTCAGCTCAAACTTATCCACCACGATTTATATTTTCCCTTTAGCTAGCTATACGCTATATCCCTATACGCTGATCATATCTTCATCTGCTCACGCCTCAACCTCTAGCTTTTAAAACTTAACACACTCATCTCTAATATGCACAAGCTCTTTCGTCAACCACAGTCTGCCTAGACATATGCTGTATGACATGTCCAACCTGAGCACTTTATGCAAAAATCCCAAATCCTGGTGTATTGTGGTCAGAGGTTGTTCTGGTTTGCATCTCTCTGCCTTCAGGCATCCCACGCTCTGAGTCCTGCACCTTAACAGTTTGCAAACCAGATGTGAATTTGAGACAATCGCAAGCATGTTCCTGTCAGAAAGCACTGTAAGCCGGAATGCTTATTCTGGTTTCTGCCTGAATATTCCCTGGGAGACTTTGCCCTCCTCCTGTGTGTGCACCATTATCTCTTGCCTGGAGCACCGTGACTGAGCTCTTGCATTTCTAGTGCCTCTTTGCTTTATGTCATGAAGACACTGGTTTAATAAACAATATCAACCAGACTTGTGGTCCCAGACAGGTAAACTTCTGGCAGTATAAAAATGTAACAAATCATTACAGTTACGCTATGGTAAGCTATTATGCAAGGTACTTGCTGCAAACAAATTAAATTGACAGACCCTAGAATCAGAATTGATAGCAACAGCTTGAAAGAGAAAAGAAATTAAAGAACAAGAAAAGAAAACCACTCAGAGATTTAGCCTCAAATGTTCCAAAATTTGCAGACATAACCAGCTGCAGCAAATGGATGTCCTGGTTGCTCCAGGCCAACATTGTGGTTACCCCAATTCAAACCACTCTTAGACTTTAACACAGGTGCAATACTTCAAGTCCATCCATATGGAGCTGTAACTACCCTGAAAACACCCTTAAACAAGAATATTAATTTACTGAGCAGCATCACCCAGGGAAAGCAAGCCAAGTACTGCACACAGTTGCCGTCCACAAACCTCACCATTCCTTGGCTCCATAAGCAATCCTCAACTCTCAGCATCAAAGGGGCAAGCTCACTGTAAACATTTAGTTCTTCATCCAGCCTGATCAAATGCCTGCAGGCCACTTCCCTTATTCATCCCCAAAGAGTGGCATGGTTTGCTGGTTAAGCGTATTTTCATTCTCTGAGATGATGATTACGGCTCCTGGAAGTGATGATAATCTCCCAGGATATTATCGTGATTCAAAGCCTGCTTTGGCATTTTTAAAATTTATTTAATTATCCAAGGGGCATTTACAAAAATGTTTTTATTATACATATGTAAACCCTAATGAATGAGCACTACACCGTGCTTATCCTTAAATCAATCAAGTATGATTATGGAGGTGGCTGCACATTCTCCCATAATTTTTAGAAATTAGGAAATGAGAAAAAAAATGTTTTTTTAAATCCTCTTCCCACCATCACTTAGGCAGATGTCATTTTCATTATTCTGCAAATACCAGGTCTCCATCCTGTCTAATTATTACTGTCAGAAGACCCATTTTAGAC
This sequence comes from Dasyornis broadbenti, assembly GCA_013397935.1. Classification (NCBI taxonomy): domain Eukaryota; kingdom Metazoa; phylum Chordata; class Aves; order Passeriformes; family Dasyornithidae; genus Dasyornis; species Dasyornis broadbenti. The sequence goes on along the minus strand of VZRN01005629.1, from coordinate 346,871 downwards.
CCTCTACCTAAATATTTCAGCAGAGAACATAGGAAAAAGAATAAATTGCAAAGCACCAGGTTTATTTATTTGCCTGGATATGAGTCTGCAGACGAATCAGAGCATAAAATAATCATCCTAAGAGTAAGAAAATACAGACATCTAAAGACCAGGCTCTGTATTTAAAATAATAATTTATTATAGTGCCATAGACATATAGCCATACAGTATATTTAGTGAGATTAGTTCAGAGGTATATTTAAAATGTCTATTTTAAAAATACATCGCATTTCTCGAAGAGAACACACCACAGCCTCCCTTGCTTGAATACAATGATATTTATGAATGTGTATGAGGATTCTCAGCAGTAAAGGCTTTTTAACAGGATCAGGTTTTCACCTTCAAAAATTGAGCAATTATTGTTTCCACTGCCTCCCATATTGCATGGGAGTTGTGCTGAATACTTACCTCATCAGTCAATGCTTTGATTTACTCTTGTACATATAATGAAAAAAGAGAATCTCAAAATGTAATCACTGGAATATCATGACATGCATGATAATTTAAGAGGTTCAAGCTTCCCACTTAATATCCTTTATTATAAAAGACATTTGTCCTTGTCAGTATTTAGCAGGGTGTAAAAAATTACTATAATATTTAACACTGTACATTAACAACATGTTGGTACGACTTTAATTTTTAAGATTAAGTTTTTGCTATTTCATGCCCACTTCAAAACCAAAACCCAAACCCAGTCTTTTAGCCATTTTCTAGCACTGACTTGCTCTGAAGGTGCTAAGTCACTGGGGGAACACATCATTAGACTGCAGTAACTTTCTACCGCATCTGCTTGGACTATACTTTACTTTGTGCGAGCTTTCTCCTACTGCTTATAGATTGGCCTCAATTTTATTTATTTATTTATGTACCTACAGATAAAGAAACTCAGGTATCTACATACCTATCTACACATCAAAAACATAGCTTATTGCTCCAGATCTTAATTATTTAATTGAAATTCTTAAGGAGGCTTTAAAGGAATTATTTTTCTGCAGAACAGAAACACTGAAGGAATTCTGATCCTCCAGGCACAGAATATTGCATTTGAATGCTTAAACATACTCAGTAAGGCTTGAGTGATTCATAAAAGGACATGGCTGCAGAACAAATGTTTTTATTAATTATTTACCAATCTTCAGTGTTACAGTGCCATACTGAGTTAGCATAACTTTCTGAATAAATTATTCAGCTTTTCACAGTTCAACCGAAGCAGAGCACAGCTCAAAAGAGATGACAAACCTGTGACACATAGCACATACCCACTAAACCCCTTCCCTCTTTGAGCTCTTGATATTTTAATCACATTTCCACCAGGGATGCACTCCTTAGCATCAGGCAGTGTAAATCAGAAGACTTCAGTCATAAATACTATAGAAACTCAGTGGCTGTCCCAGTTGTTGGCACAGGAGCATAAAAAAACTGGAAGGAGGAGGAGGTCAGAGCACTCAAGATGCTCCAGCAGAAATTCTCGCTGGCCAGGCAGGCTGGCTCAGGATCCTGCCTTGCCCGGACCCTCTCTGGAGTTTTACAGGGACTGGGCGGAGCAGCCAGCCACACTTCCCCACCTGCAGGGAAATCCTCCCTCATGAATGACAGTGCGTTGCTGTCTTGTGACCTGAGAGTACTGCATTCTCACCATTTGCCAAGTTCCTGTTTTCCACATTTGATACTGCAACTCGGAAGAACCTTGCTCCTGGATAAAAGGCCAGTTTAAAATCCTGCCAAGCTTAGGGCCTAGACACTGTCGTACAGCCATGAACTCCAGCAGCTCACTGTGTATTATGGTGCTTAAAAATAAAAGAGAGAGCCGTAAAATGTCAATGGCTGAGAAAAAAATGACCCATAATGCAAACCAGATGAGAAGATTTTTGAGCGTTTCCTTCTGCAGAGTTACCTTCACTGGTGCAACATCTCCCTGCCGGGCATGGGGAGAGCAAACAGTGCCCAAATCATTCCCGTGGCTCTGTGGATCCTGACTACTCCCAGCCACCCACCCAGAGCAGCTCAGCACAGGACCAGAGCGAGGGGAGACACTGCAATGCACCCTGAGCAGCTGAATAAGGCACCTTCATCCACCTCCTGCCAAAATCAACCAACCCCTGATTCAATTTACATAGGCCTAGTCCCCAGGCAGGGGGAGGATTTGGTTCATAATACAAATTACTCCCCACAAAGGGATAAGAATGTCCTGCTTGAAGCAAACAAGAGGCTACACATTACTGGGAAAAGCTGCTGTCTTGGCCTCCTGGGATCTGAGATCCTCAAGAATGTGCCTCCAACCTGGGAATTCTGGTGTGCCCAAGGAATCTCGTGCTTCAGGCACTTTACTCTCCTCGGCTCCTTTCCTGTGCCTCTGGCTACCTGATACAACAGAGAACACAACCACCCACGCCAGCCTCCAGCCAATCTCTACTGGCACAGCAGAAAACCCAGACAAAGGGAGAAAGAGGCAACTGAAAAAAAAAGAAAAAAACCCGGATCAACTTCCTAATGGATTACACATTATAGAAAGAACTATTTTTTGCTATGTAATTAATGGAAATTTACTATTTTTAAGCTTCCTGAGGGAAATTTTCCATGTCAAATCAATTTGTAGGTAGGACCCAAGAGGCAGAAAATCACAACTGCTTCAGCATGCTTCTTCATTACACTGTTGCTGGGGGTTTAATTTTCAGTCACATTCTTTGGTGACTTTGATCTTTGATGACAGTGTTAACTCTATTTGGTTCTCAGTACTTCATTGATTTTAAAAAGCCTTTTGAGATACCCTCACTAATTATTTCAGTGGAAGTTTAATTAAATCTTGTCACACAGGAATAAGCTGCTTCTTGGAAAAGCTGCTAAACATTACACAGCATGTAATTGGAGAAAAAGGAGGGTGGATAATTAAAGTTGGACAGACAAGCATATGAAGAAAATGCAGAAAGCTATTTCTAAATATGAATTTAAGTGCAAGTGTCTGTGAACTTTCTCAGCCTCCTTTGTGCACAGAAGTAGCAGACTTCTTGCATTTGTTCTGTTTTTCATCTAGATATTTCTATATCAACACTTCACTCAGATCTCATCCTAATTTCTACAACATAGGGAATTTTGTAATATACAAATTTCTCAAGATTCTTATTGGAAAGGAATTACTAAGATTTAGTCAAGAATACCTTAGGAGTGGTTATCTTCCTACAGACAACTGGTCTGCTCATGTTTATTTTAACAAAGCAGCAAAAGAAAAGTTGCAACCATTTCTTTTTAATGAAATTCTTGTGCCCACTGTTCCTCCCTGTTGATCTGTAACTGCCTTTTATTTTCCATATGGAGTCCCATAAATTCATAAATAAAGGATATTAGATTGTAGCAGAGATTGAATTTATGCCTCAACTAGATATACACGCACAAAAATGGGGCCTGTTATTTCTTTTTGTAAAAAATTTCACTATCTTTCTATTTCCTTCTGATTCTTAGATTCCCTAGAGCAATGAATAAGTCTTTTACTACAAGTATTTCACCCAGCTCTAATGTTGAATGTCACATGTATCTATTTCATACTGAGCCAGCAACTAGTTAGCATGTTCCACTTGGAAAACTCAGCAAAAAAGAAATAAATCTATATGCCTTAGGTTAAGCACATACTTTTTGCAATCTAATATATTTTCATATTAACTGGTATAAATATGGCATTCACACATAAATACCATACTTTTATGATGATGCCAATATTTCTTTTTGGGGAAAAAATAAAAGATAACCTGGTTTGGAATGAGCTTTAAGAGCAGAAGAACCTGTTCTGGATAATACACCTTCCAAACAAGACAGCAAAAAGTAAAATTAAAGCTTAATGATAAATGAAATGAAACAGCAAAATATATTCATTTCCTAACCTGAATTTTAATACATGAACTGCATAAGACTGCGGGATCAGACTTAAATTTCTCTAGAGATTGAATAAAAGCCTCAAGAGGTTTGTATGATAAACAAGAATGGTCAAATTGGACTCAACAGAAGGAAAGCAACACCATCTGCTTTGAGGGGGAGGGCGACAGCAGAGGCAGCAACCACCAAAGAGAAGAGCTGAACAGGAAAGGCAGGCCCTGGTCTACTTTCTAACAAGCCCCTTAAGGGAAATTAAGGACTTGAACAAGCCACTACTTTTAATCTCATTAATACATCTACAATATGGCTGGAACATTCAAGAACAAGAATTTGCTTTCCAGCCCTTGAACAAATGTGTGTGGCCATCTGGAGAGATTGTTCTTCATGCAAATTGGCTGGAAAGTCTCTGAGAATAAACACTCCTTCTTGCAAATTAAGAATAAAACCTCTGACATTGGTACTTCTTTGACACCATTCCCTGGTCTAGCAGAAGCACCACAGGGCAGAAGTTTGTTTCTTGTTTAAAAAAGAAGAGAAAAAAATAGCACTTCCTCATGTTGCTTTTGAAGCATTCTAATAAATGTGGTAGGACTTGTATCCCCTGTACAAGGAAGTGGGGGCTCTCTAAATCCCCTCCCAGCAAGGGCTTAATTATCGAGTTCCACAGGTCTACATCATTCTCTTCCTCATTGTGCTGCACTAGAGTTTTTCTATCTGTGTATTAACTTTATTTTACTCCTGTTAATTATCATCTTGTGTTGTTACTGTAGGCCTCTCAACTCTGAAATAAGTTTAACAAATCCTTGAAAACTCACCACCTCTAAAGCAGTATCCAAGCTTTTCAGTCACACTCATCCCACCTGGGAGAGCTCCCATCAGGATGTCTACCATGGCTAAACGCAGTAACAAACCCTTCCAACCAGCTGACCTCATGTCTGATCATTCCCAGTGGATTTTCACATCACAACAACAGAATCCAGTTGTTTTCTTTCAAAGTAAAGATTCAGACCACTGATCTCTCCTATGACAGGTTTACCTTTTCCACAGGTTGTTTCCAGGTACTCCGAGGCAGTGAGAGGCTGATCCTGCAGAACCCAGCTCCCAGCCCAGACCAACACCTACTTGAGGACAAGTCCCACTGGCCATCACTGCAACATAACAGGGATGTTATTAGTGCAGTTATTCCTGGAGTTAGGGATGTCAAGAGATGACAAATGGATCATCTGCACTTCTGTCACCAGGGACCAGCAGGCACACTGAAGTTACTGAAGAGGTCAGCGCAACTGCACAGCTCCAGGCTGGGCAATCTGTATCATCCTTTATTCTCTGTGGTTTTGGAGCTTCTCACAGATTAATCTCTTCAGGCTGGGGCTGAAACATCCTCCAAACACGTGCTGTAGCTGTATATACAGGAGTTTTCTTGAATTGTTTTTTTCCTAATTCCCTTTCTCTTTCCAATAACAGCCTGGCTGATACCAACAGATCAGTGTGTCCATTTAACTAAGGATACTGTAAAACATCACTCTCCTAAACTAAAATCTGTCATACTGGCAGTGGGACTGCAGAAAAGTCATTTATTTTGTCTCTGCCTAATCACTATTTCACAGAAAATGCCATCATGTTTTATTTACACACTCAGCTCCTGAAGGTAGGAATCCCATACTACATGTTCCTGGGACAACACCTACATTTTCAGTTGTGGGTACTGGAATTCGAAGATGTAAGTAATTCTCTAGGGGAAACAGTTCAAATAACTGTATAGAAGGACAGAAAAGAGAAAATTGTTTTTATTTCCCTTAGCCATGTTCAATCAAAATAACTTTGGGCGTTATCTTGTTTAAAAATTTGGGACAATTTGTACAAAAGACACCTGATCCAACCATTTCAAAAGCAAACCTAGACACAGAATAGAAGGAAAAGTACCAAATTTTTGTGCAAAACTACAGAACCAGATATGACTTCTGAGACTGGCATTCCTTAACTGGGGAAAAAAAAAAACCACATAATGGGAAGATAAAAATACCCCAAAGTAAACAGCTCAACCAAATCAGGTATGAAAGAGAAGAAAGGTCTGCAGACCTCTATTATGGAGACTGATTATTAGTAAATATATAAGCACTTAGAAAAGTCCTTCATCTTGATCAGAGTAGGAAATAACACAAACCTCTGTAGAAACAATGCCAGAAGGGCTTTTCCTCCAAGGTTCTGTGGGAATAGTAGGCAGTGACCCTTCACAAACTATTTGTTTGATTTCACACATTGTAAAAAAAAACAGTCCCAGCAACATAATTTCTGATTTCTCTGCTAAACTGTTTGAGACCTCTAGAAGGACACTCAGCAATTTGTTCAGCTGAGCAGTAAACAACCCCTGCACACAGCAGGAACATGTGCAAAGCAAACTCCACCTGCATGTTCCTCTCCAAATTGCCAGAGGCTGTTAGAGCAACTGCATCTCTTTTTTTAAAAGGAAAAAATAAACAAAACAAAACCACCACAGGAATATCGCATCATTTTCCAGAACAAGTTGTTAAAGTTCTACATGAAGAGGAAGTACGCTCTGATGTACTGTCAATAAATAAAATTAAACTCACATTTAACATGGCAATAACAAAGCAGGCAGCCAAGCCTCAGTTTGTTCTTTGCAAGTATTTTTAAGGTATAAGCTCATACAGGTATTCCAGCTCCTGCTCCTGGCTATGTTATCCCTACAAGTTCTGATTTGTCACTAACATATCCCACCAGGAACAGCCACAGTCATGTCTGAAAATGTTTTATCAAGTGTCTGCGGAAGCATTAAGAAAAATGCATAGTGTGTAGATCACAAAAAACTAAAAGACAATTTGCATAGCAAAGTCTTCATATTGAGAAATTCTCTGACATTCTAGAATTAAAAGACAAATTAATAGATTTCACATTGATCAGTTTTATTGCTCACAGGAATTGCCCAAAGCTCCTTTGGAGCAGTGGATAATAACTTATTCTCCCTTTACGGAAATTATTTCCTGATGTTTAAGGTAGGTTTTTGCAGGAGATGACAAAAGAGTCTGGAATAACCTCTGCAATCTGTGAGAGTGTGATATTATGATATGGAAAATAAGAATCGTGATATATCAATCACCTACACCCAGGAGAGAGTTTCTTCATTTCTCTTGCGTAACAGAAGAAATATGCTCACAGAAATGCAGAGCCAAGAAAGTACTTTAAAAAGTGTTTTTCAGTCATTCAGTTTGTTACTTAAAAACATCTAAGGGGTGTTTATCCTTTTCTCCAGGATAAATACCCCCAGCTCCCTCAGCCGCTGCTCATCAGATTTGTGCTTCCATTTAAAATTATTTTATTACCAATCTTTCTACACATTTGTGTCTACCACAACCAAAGCACCGCATGATACCACTCAGGAAAAGGCAAAACCCACAAATCTTTGTAACTGAGATGTTCTGTGGGAAAGATGCTTTGCAGGAAAAATATCTGAGGAATAGTCTCTGCTAGAATCCTTCCCAGGGCCATTCCCCTCCCAGGACATTGCAGCCCAGTTGCATCTAGACTCATCTGTGATTAATGAATTAGAAATGCCTGAAATGTATAGATTTACTGCTCATTAGCAGGGTGGTGTTTTGCTGTTTGTTTTTTGTTTTGTTTTTCCAGAACGTGTTTAGCCATAACTTCCACATTAACTGAAATATCAATTTTATGTGAAAAGAATTTTAGCAGCACCTCACACAGTAAATTTCTTGGGAAATTCCAATAGTTATTTGCCCAAACGGAATTAAGAAAGAATTCACACCTATTTTATAGAAGTAGAAAACATTAAAGAACCTGGTTTATAGCCATATTCATTGCGTCTCAGTGTTAACCTCAGGGTATGTTGTACCGAGGGACACTTCATGTGAAATCAATGGCTGTTGTGTACACACAGGCTTTTTCAAATATTAGCGTACAGATTGGCATGTGTTTTAATGGAAATGTCATTTAGTGCATGTAGCCAGCCCTAATACTATTGAAAGATGTGATTATATTTGTACTAATAGTGTTACGATGCTGCAGGGATGGGCTCATAATCTCAAAGCTGTAACATCTCAAGAGCAGCAGCCTCATCCAAATGGAATTACCAAGGACTGATAGTCAGTTAATACTCCTCTACAGATTAGGAATGAGGGACCTGACATCTCTTTTGTGCTGCAGGTGCTGGAGTAAATTCTCTGCTCACAGAGGCACTGCAGGAACACCAAGTCCTATGCAGAAATAATTCATTGTCATATTTGTTACCACTTACCTATATTCAGTGAACTGTCAGCCACAGCTAAAGCCACTAAAGACTGCTGGTCTGGAACACTTTAGAGAAAAAAAGAGTTGTTGCCAGACTAAATGTCAACACCAAAACTGTTAAAAACGTTTAAACCCAACCTACACTCTCAACTCCACAACCTGCTGCCATTAACAATGGAAATAAGATCTGGCTGCTTCATGACCTTTAGGAAGGACTTAGTAATCTGTAGGATAAGCTAATGAAACCAAATTAAGTACTGAAGAACCTTAAATCAGAAAAATGTTGAAGGAGGTTAAGCAGATATTCAAAGGTCAGTACTCAGGCTTATAGATCCAGATGTTCAATTGGGACATTAATTAATACAATTTTTTTTTTTTTTTTACACAACCATAGAAGCAAACATATATTTGTTTCTAAAGAGATAGGGGCTGGTCCTAGATGGTGTTGAATGTTCTCAGATGCCTGAAAAGGGTGGTGTTAAAAAGAGGTCTGTAATACACTGAGGAAAGCCTATTTTGCAAATCCTGAATTGCCCACAATAATCTTTTTAATGTGTACAAACCTCCACATATTTCTGTGTTAAATAACACAGAGGATCAGTACAGAACACAAAGATGTGCTTTTGCTGCTATTTCTCTGTCTCATTTGCTTATTTGGGGCATGCTTAGTCGTAATTAAACAATATTGATGGGATGTTTAAACAATTTCTGTATGGATTTGCCCATAGGGCTCCCAGCAAACCGTCTCTTCCTATTCCAAAGAGCAAAACAATTCAAGACTTTTCACCAGACACACACATTTTAACTGTCTTTTAATGACAGAATAATGAATATTTTATGGTTGCAGCTTCTGCTTTAAATGGGATATTTTTATTGATGTTGGGATTATCCTGTAATGGTTTCATTTCAAAGATGGTAGGAGTATAATTAGGTGTTTTTCTAAATATTTGGTACTTTTTCCGATAGGTACAATTTTCTCATAGCTGAATATGCCAGTCTTTAAAATGACTCCGTTGTAAAGCAAACAGATCTGTTTGATAAAAAATGCAGTGTAACAAATTATGAATGTTTTAAAAATTGTTTTTCAAATGTATATTCACATCTTTGAATGTACTTTTAAAATACACATCACAACAGAACCAGCAAACTTACACTTTGAATAACATGTCCAATTTTTGTTAGTTACACTCATGAAAACTTAGTTTTATGCCACAGAGAAAAAACAAGAGAATTTTCTAATGTCAATGTACAGAAGAGATTCTGTATTAAACAACAGCAGAGTTGGCCATCTGGAAAGAAATGTACAATCTCTATAAATCTATTTAATTTGGGAAATGGATGAGTTCTAAACACTGATTTTTTTTTTCTTAAGAATATCTTAATATCTTAAGAATACCATGTTCTAACAATTTTGCAAGTACACACAGACTGTCTGCCACAAATTAACAAGAAAGTAGATTGTAGCACTGAGATCATGAGTCAACGCCCTTGCTTGATAAAAATACATAAATACCACATAGGAAAGAATGCAATTTCTACTTGTAGTGTTAAGTTTCTATGAAAGCATTTTTTGATCAGGAGAGTGAGGTACATGTGGATAGTTCTTTAATTTCTGGGTCATAGTTTGCTCAGCTGGAGGTTCTCGTTGCCAGAATCACTGATATGGGAGAACAGTCAAGTCTTGTCTTCCCTTTTTTCCTTTTCTCAATGCCCCACTGTCTGTGGGATGTCTCCCTACATCCTATTCCCCATCAAGACAGATAACCAGATCCTTTTGAAATGAAAGAACCCCAAACAACTCCGAATTATCTAGAGGCATAGAAAGGTAACAGCTTTTTCCCCGAACAGGTGTGTTATAACAGTGAAAACCAGCAGAAAACCTGTGTAGCACACAAATCCTCAGAAAGACAGCTAGCTGTCTCTTGGCCCTAATTCTCAGCATGTCCTGATTCCTCAGTTTGAATACCTTTATCCCAAGGAATATCTTGGGGCCATGCTTTTCATCTTATTTATGAAACAAACACAGACCATCAGAGAGACTTTCAAAATGCCTGGTCATATACATTTGAGGTGCTTCAGAGTTGATCTTTATGTGCAAATAGTGAGTCAGGACCTGGATGTTTAACAGATAATCTCAAACTCTCTTTACAAAACCAGATTAAATTGATGAAGTGGTACAAATTGTGAACACCCAACACCCAGCATCGAAATTATCTCTTAGTTTAATACCACTTCAGGGGGAAGAAAATTAGCCTGTGGCCCAAGGTCTTCATTTTAAAAGAGGTCTTTGTTATCTTTATGTGTGTCCATCCAGAACAGTAATTGCAGAATTCCATGCAATAATAATCCAGAACAGAAACTGCAGAATTCCACATGATAATAATAATAATAATAATAATAATAATAATAATAATAATCCTTTCTCAGTAACTCCTTCAACATAGAGCCTGCAGTGCACTGAATGGAGGCAGCTCTGCAGAGCTCCCTGTATCCTCCACATTTAGCCTTCCCTGCCATTGCATGTATGTCCCTACCGCTCACAGCAGAATCAGTGCTGATCCTCCTCTGTGCCATTCTTTGCACCTTTGAGTTAAAACAGAATGAAGACTAGTTAAGTCTCATTACAAACAGAATGTTCTCAGATGACTTAAGGAAGAAGCCCAATACAATTGTTAGAGGTGGTTTTCTCCAGGACTGCGTTTCTCTGCTCCATTCCAAAGCACTGCTCCACAACTGTAAATCACCACCGTGCTCATCCCTGCTGCCTCCAGGACCTGACATAGTCAGCATCGAAACCAGCGGCCAAGTTCCAGTCTGGGCTTTAAGAAGGAATTGAGATAATGGGGTAAAGATGGACTCACACAGCTAAAACTGGGCCTTGAGCAGCAGTATAGCACCCTCCTCACTCGGGGAGCCCTGGGCTTGGTTCATTCTCCTTCCCCAAAAGCTATTGTTGCTTTTGGCACCAAAGAGAAGCTCTCCAAGTGCCGTGCAGAGGTGACCAACTCTTTGAGACTGTGCTAGGAGCACTGAGGCACCAGCAATCCCCAGGGCACTGATGCCGTTAAAGCTTGACGTGGTACAGATCCAGGTGCTATCCTAGAGATCCCAGAAGAATGAACAATTGCTACCATACTTGAACTCCTAAGGAACTTGTGAGAAAAAGATGTGTCACAGAAACATGATACTAGCAGATGAATTGTTATTACCTGGCCACCAAATTGGATGTGGGGAAGGGTCACTGAGAGCTTTGATCTCAGCACACCAGTGTGGTTACTAAATACCACTTACAGTAGCAGTTATTTTCTGGACAAAAGCAGAGCAATGTGACCTTTATTAAACCTACCCCATCAATTGGAAATCACTACTATGGTTATGTGGTTATGATTATTAAGGTAATTAAAATAAAACTAGTTACTAAAAGATCCCATCAAGTTTGACCTTGAATAATTAGGTTTCTGATGCAGAGTAAGGCCAGCAATAGCAAGCTACTGTGAAAACAGAAGTTCAGATGTTTTTCTTGCAGGAAGAATTTAAAGGAAAGATATTGTTTTTCCAGTGTATTTAATTTTCAATATGGAGTCTGCAATGAGCTGCTAATAATCATGCACTATGCCATTAGGGTGTTGCACCTATTTACATATAAATAGTTCAGACCTGACTTGGCTACCAACAGTGGTTAATTTAATTTATTTTCCTTTGGCAAGTGAATAGTCATTGGTTTTCTAGCACTTTTAACCTTAGCAAACCCTTGGGAAATAAAAATTAGATTGAAAGAAAATTACTACTGGTGGAGAACAGCAAGAAAGTGACAGTAGTATATATAAACCTCAGGCAGCAGTGGAATAACATGTCATATTATTGTATGCTGTCTTCTAAAGTTCAGTATTGTTTTCTTGACTTACCCTTCTGTAATTTTTTCCAAGTAACTCTTCTTACTGTGGGGACTTTTGCATCTAACTTCATGTTTTTCAGCCAGGAAGAGGGATTAACCTACTTACCATTAAAAAACATATTAGAACTCATGAGCATAAGCCAGCAACATGCAACCAACAACAGCTAAATAAGGTCTCACCTACGGAGTACTAATGACTGAATATCAGAGCAAGACTAATTGATCATCTCTCCTGTACCACTTGTACAAGAACATCTTTGAAGGGCCACATTTCGGCCCCCGGAGTCAAATGAGAAAATACAACATGTACTGCACTATTCCTACAACAAATAGTGTGGGGGGAAAAAATAACATTTTGGAATTCCTGACAGCTGGTATGTACAACTGCTGCACAATTAATTTTCCAGAATTAAAAGACTGAATGATTTCAAATGGGAAGGAAGTTAGACATTTGTTTTATGAAGCTCTGCTGTCAGAGCCAAACATATCTGAACTCCTCAAACATGGCAGCAGGTTTAGAAGATGAGATGTCCTGAAATGTGGAAAAAATTTAATACAATTTTTATGTCAATACATTTTAGGTGAAGTATTTTTATGCCACAAGTGTGTTACCAGCAATGGGGTTTCTTTCATCCCAGAGGAGATTTTTATTGAAAAATAGAAAATCAATAACCATTGTTCAAGAAAATAAATTCCATTTTCAGCTTGGAAACTACTTCCTATTCTGCACTTCTCCAAAATCATATTTTGCTTCTCAGTGACCTTCAGAGAATAATTTCTGAAAATAAATTTTTATATTACTTATGTTAAAAGCATAAACATATTGTAAGTACTTGCTCAAATGAACCAGTATTGTGTGCCTTGACATGATCCTTACTAGTTTGTTTCAGGTACTGTCAGCTATTTCAGCAGAGGATGAGTCACTGTGTGAAATGCAAATGCTGTTTCATTTCTCATCAGTCACCATTCAGCCTGAAATTTATAAGATTTCAGCAGGTTTCTATATTATGCATTAGGTACTTCGGCTATTTGCTTCAATAATGCAGCATCACTTTATCCCTTAACTTTAAGTGATTAAAACCCTCTGTGAAGCAAGAGAACATTAACAGCTCCCTTTTTACTGGTGGGAGCTGTGTCAGAGATCTCACGCGAAGAGATATTTTGGTGCAAGTATTTCACCAGGAGGAAAGGTGGCCCCGTGGGCCACGGGACTTCCAGGGAAGCCAAATGCCACCAAAGCATTGAGACTGCTCAAAGCTTGCCTGGAACAGCTCAGGGTGTTTGGGTAATTTTGCACTTTTTCAAATACAGCCTCATAAAATGGATTATGCCTACACTGCTGAGTCACTTCTCAGCATGGAGGAGTTTGCATTACTTCTCAGCAGGCCCAGCAGGACTCCTAAACTGTGCTGCTGCAATTTAACCATGCTCTGCATCCAAAAAGCTTTACTTTAAAGCCGGCTTGGCGATATCCACGCTAGACTCAAAGCATTGCATTGACTGTGGTACTGGCATATCTGGCCAGCAAAACTGGTCCAGTTCCTCTGCTGACATTCAAATGGTTTTTGACTAAAAACTTAATTTCCGCTGAATCAGCAGCTTTTCAGAAAATAAACATTTTCAACATAAAGAAAATCTTGGTTTAGAAAATCAAATTAAGTTATTTCACCTGAAGCTAATATGGTGGTGACTTGTTGTTGAACTGAACTGATCTGTTTAATTCAAGATCAGCAAGTACAACAAACACGACCCTACATAAACACCATGGAATGTGGCTCTTTGGGCAACTGAATTTGTGTACTAAACTTACTTAAGAATAACTTTAATTTCATTTAAGAAAAAATAAAATTTTTCTTGAAAGATAAATAGTGCTATTTCCCAATCTATTTTTAAAAGTTTGTGTACTGTTAGGGAGAAAAAAAAATCATTAATTTTCAATCCTTTCAAACAATTTGGGCTGAAATTTTCCACAGAAAAGAAATTGTACATGCTAGTAAATATTTTGAAAAGGAACTTAGGACTCCAATCCTACTGAAAGTAGCTGAGATAATAGCCTGTGTCACTTTTGAAAATGGCAAGAAAGCTCCTGTCCGTTCTAGACATTTTCTATGTGTTCACTGCTATTGTGTACTATGTGTTACACGTTAAAACCAGTGCTAAAACTAACCACTAAAACCAGGTTTGGTGTCATACATCTGCTCTGAAATCTTTAATGACCCTTCTTTGCTCAGGATCATCCTCTCTTAGCAACTGCATGGAGCTGAGCTGCTGGTCACGATCTCAGTCCCTTGTTGCTGAAGAAGCCGTTATATACAGGAGTTTAATTGCACCATTTTGCTAGAAGATAGCAGCCCTGTTACTAGTTTGGCCTCAATACAAATGGTATGAGCATTGGTATACAAATGGTATGGAGCAGCTTCCAAATGCAAGATTTACTACAAACCAGGATCTGAATGGAATGAATCAAACAGCAAACTGAGAGGATTATGCGTCTGCGGCTATATTCTGACATATATTGGATTAATAGGATTTGTATTCATTAGGAAAGCTAGACTGGCATTTGAAATTGTGCTATATTGTGTAGTTCATGGAAGTCCTAGAGGTAATAGGAGAGGGATGATTATAAGCTGCCGTTTTCTGATGAGCAGCTGTAGATTTTGCACTCTTTGACACCGCTTTGACACCACTGGTAGTTTGTGATGCTGAGCATGGCTCTGATCCTCCATGCACCTTCTGCTCCCACAGGACACTGATGGGGTTTAACTGATGTAGGGGGTTCCCTGCACAGTACTTAATAAAAACTAACCCCTATGGTAACTGAAAGTTTTCATAAAATATATTGAGGGTTAAATCAGAGCTTCAGCTAAAATCCTGTGTAAAATACAATTCATACTGAGGTGCACGGATTGCACAGCAGTAATGACAGGCAAGGTTGTAAGGTGGAGATGTGACCTGTGCTCTGCTACAGGCAGTTAAATCAGTGACTCAATAAATCAGAATCTGTAGGAGAAAAGAAGGGTCCTACTCTTTATCTATTAATTTGCTTTCTACATATTTGGATAGACCATGAAAGCTACTTAAATGGCTCCTGAAGTCCTTGGCTATAGGCATCTTTAAGTTTGACTTGCATATAACAGAACTCATCATCTTAAGAACTCAAATACATTTGTTTCAAATTAAACCCTTATGACAATGATTTATAGCCTTGAAAATCCTTTCACACTGCCCCAAGGGTGGCATGGCAGGCAGACAGACTCAGAGTTCCTCAGAGTCTTGAAGTGCTTCCTGAGGAATAGCTGTGCTGTGTGTCCTACCAGAACACTGGAGCTGGAGCAAGTGTGGTGGTGTTGGAACAACTGAGACGTAGCAGCACAGTGCAGGGGGGAAAGCAAGCAAAGGGAAAGCAGAGAAAACAGAAAACTGGAACCCGGTTCTGGGGAAGGATGAACACAGAGGATTATACTGCTAAACGCATTTTCATGACAGGTGTATAATAAGCTCTTATTGGTGAAATGCTGCTCTTTTAGCCTTCAATATTTAAAGGATTTATGAAGGCTTATTATTAGGGACTGCAGTAGTAGAGTCCTCATGGGTCCACACTCTACAAGCCCATCTCCTGTTGTGGACATTTTTACTTTCTTTTCTTTCAAAGTTAGTAAAATAATAAAATTATAGAATCCCCATTTGCTTTACAGAGCTAAAGGAGTAATTAACTGTGGGAGCAAGAGGCAAGAAGAAAGAGACGTCAAGCTTAAGCTCTTTGATTGCAGAAAGAAGCAGAACTATTATCAGCATTAATATCGAGAGATCAGAAGCCTCAATATGAAGGTATTAAAAATGCACACAATATTGATCAACAGGTTTACCATAATTAAGTAGAAGCTAATTCAGCCAACTGTGCTTTCAGATTTTCTGGGTGATGTATCTCCCAGCTCATGAAATATAGACTGATGCTATGAATCCTGACTGACAGCTTCATTTGAGTAATCTGCCACAGCACACTGACATTTTATTAAAGATCACTAGAAGACACATTGAAATTAGTGGGGGGACTCTTGCTTTCAGCAGACTTTGGATAAAGCAATAGGTGTTATTTTGGATAAGATGGGGGGAGAGCCTCTAAAATCCATATTAACAGCTTCCAAATTTCCAGTAAATGAAAATGAATGGGAGTTGTGCACCTGAGCCTCCCTTTGTGGTTTTGAACATTCCTTTATTACACAAAACACTTGTCAGCATTTAATGTCAGGAGAGAAGCATGCAAACTGCTTCACCTCTGCTCTGATATGTCTCCCCCAGGTAAGTTTGCTCTTTCTTGTTCCCTTCACTTTCCTACTCTAGTTTCCTTTTTCAGTCAGCAATTTTCCCCAATCCCTCCACCCATCTTAACCTCTCTGTCGAGCTATTCACTACTGCTTCCACCAGTGGATCCAGGAGCTATTGCCCTGCTGAGCAAGATAAAGTTTCTCTCTCACTATCATTCTCAGTTCCCAGGCTCTCCTTCCCAGATTATTCAGCTCTTAGGATGTGGTATTGTCTGTTCTGATTTTGAGTCAGAAAGTGAATCCCTGAAAGCAAAGAAGACAGGGTCTTATCCCGTGCATCCATACATCACTCTAGAGCACATCAAAGATATTACAGGAAAGAGACTTGGGGTCCCCTGGTCCTGGGCAGTAACTTGTGGGGATAGCGCAACTTTACTCTGCTATCCTGTAAGATTGTGAAAGCCTGAAGCAGAGTATCAATGACCTGAGCAAGCCATAGGGGCTCTTCAACCTCTCCCACTTCTCTGGGGTTTGGCTGCTTGTCCCCCGAGCCAGCTTGGATGTGGTACAGTTGTGTAGTGTTGGGTCTGACTGCTGTGTGCAGACAAGCTGCGAGAAGCTTGGGTTGCCATCACCAGCCCTGCTCTCCTGGTCCTGCTGGGACACCCTGTGCTGTGTCTCATCGCTGGGGGTGAGGACCCTGCCCCTCCTGCCAGGCACACCCAGCCCAGACAGGCTGAGCAGTGCTGGCCCCAAGGAGCAGCTCCACATACTGATCATCTCTGTGAAATTTGGCAGCTGAGCAACTCACACCAGGACTGCACAAACATCATTTATTGAAGGCTTATGACTGAATCCATTCAGATACTCAGCAAAAGGAACATCCCTAATAGCCTTCAGCCATTCAAGCCCATGTCCCAGAGAGTAAGGCAAACAGAGAGCTCCAAGATGTGTCAACAGACCCTTTCAGGAATGCCAAATAATACATTTTTCTCTCCCGTTCAATTATTGTGTCTTAACAGCAGTGACTAAAATAAAACAAAACAAAATAAACCAGCCTGTATGGTTCCAGCTTGTGCAGTTTAACCATCAGGAGGCGAACACTTGACAAGAGGAAACAGAACACAAAGTGTGGGCTATATACAAACCCAAGAATCTGTGATAGTTTACCATTCCTATTTGGTTCATGTTTCTATTTACAGGAATTGCAACTTTTTATACCTTTTCTTTATAGAATTATTGGCCAGACTCACCTTTTGTTCCCTTTTATTATGCAGAGATGTGTTCCTGATCTGTATGTTCTCTATCTGTTTGTGGCTAAAAGTGATGCTGAAGTGCCATGGTTCCTTTCATTTCAAGAAAACTCGAGGCAGAACTTAATCCCTGAACCAGAGCCAAAGGCCACTGAAATCAAAAGAAATATTCTGATTAGTTCCAGTGAGATCTGAATCAGTCTAGAAAAGAACACTTGACATAGAAGCTAGCACAGGATTGACTCCCTTATCAAATAGGCACTCCAAAGCACATTTGTTATTAATTCTCCTTCCTCCTTAATCTCACCCTAATAGTTCCAGCTTCACTTCACTCTCCTTGAAAAGTTAAAACTTCCAGAGGTTTTACAAACACTCTTTGTCAAAGGATCACTGGAGGGACCAGTGGAAATTTAGGAATCATTAATTAGACCAGGAGAATGAATTTCTATAAAAATTGCCCATCTGTGAGAGCTAATTTAGCAGCAAGTAGTTATTTTTCTCTGCTGGAAAGGTAGATTGAAAGCAAGCTGAGAAAATAAAAGACACAAGAAAATAAGACAGGAAAAACAGTATGAAGCTTATCAGCAGAAAATGTTAATTACATTTTAAAGCCCTTAGTCACCTAAGCTTCTGTGTACAATAGAAACAGAACAGTCCAAATTATCTCTGCATTTTTAAAAAACTGTGATTACAGTTCTATTTGTTACTTTTCTTTCATTATTTTTATCTGAAGACATATCAAGCACCTCTAATTCCTGGATATTGTTTTGTCACTTTTTACCTAATTCCTTGAGTGTTCTAAAGAACACACATCCAGAGGCATGTGCACCCATGTGAAACGTGGAACCAGATGGCTGCAAGGCACTGGTAGCTGTGCAGCACCGGTCAAAAGAGCTCCCACCAAAGTCTCAGGCTACAGGATATCAGCAATGAACGCTACAACCGCACCTTCCCCAAGATATCACTGCAGACTTCTTCACAGTAGAGGCTGGTAATGTGTATGGGTGGCTGAGCAAAACATCCCTTCAGAGCACAAAGGTCTTCCCTTTGTTATTGTTGTGGGTTTCATTGACATACACAAATAATGTATGCCCAGGAGAATAAAAAGAGGTCTCAGCATCGTCTCTCTCTCTGGCTTAATCAACTCGAGTGGGAAGAGTAGCTGGACCTCAAAAAGCTAATACCCATTTGATAATTCTGTATGATAACCTCAGAAATGGATATTTCTGTGGCAGTGGACAGAAGCATTGCATGTGTGCACTGAGTGAAACCAAGGGCCCTTCTACCATAGGCTGCTGCAAGGATGTTGCATGAAATATTAAAACAGAAACCTTCATGCCTGCAATCCTTAATGGGTCACCTCAGCCTTCAGCTATCCTGGCAGCTCAGTCCTCTCCTTGGGATGTAATTAAATAAAATGGGATGAACCTGCTAATGGCTTCACATTGCCCAGAAGGAAATCACTGAATTACCCTGGTACGCCTGCTCTGATCAGAAATAGCACTGCCTTGATTGAGGCACTTCATTTGGCAGAGAGGCCAAGAGTGTATAAGCACTAGAACTGAACAGCATTAAAGGGAAACCACCTCAGAATATGCTGTTGCAAAGAAGATTAGTGAAGGGTAAAAGGATCGCTTCCTCCTGAAGGACCTACAGACAGTCTGATCAAGCTGGCTGGCATTTGGAGCTGAGTGCAGTTACATAGAAGTGAATCCATAGGGCTCAGAGTACAAGCCCAGCTCTCAGGTGTAGAAACCATAGCTTGTTCCATCAACACAGATGCTGTGAAGTTACTTCTGAAGTCAAACTCTAAATATTTGAAAGTTAGTAGAAAAATCTCTACTTGGGCAAGATCATTCAACCTCTGCCCGTCTGCAGCTTAGTCACAGGATCTCCACCCTCCTCAGGCCAAGCTTCACTGTTTCCTTTCTGTTTCAAATCTCCATGGAAATCTCTATCAAGTACTGACTGCATGAAGCTGCAGTTTATCCTGCACATGACTGTTTCTAGAGTCTCCAGCATATGATCAGATGTGTTTAGCATGAGCAGCTGCTCTCAAGAGCCCTGTGCTCCTGCAGTGCTGCTGAACCAGGACCACCACTGGTAGCCAGTCCCAGCCAGATGGTTCCCTCCTTACATTTGTCATTCAGCTGTCCCTTTTCCTGACAGCCTCAACTGGTTTTCTGGGCTGTTAATGGTGGAATTTGGTAATAAAGTGCATGTTATTTGATTCTGAACAGGCAATTAGACTTTCTCATTTTGTTTTTAGGGCTTTAACTGCCTTCCTTGACACTAATGTGAATCAACCAGCATCCCACTCTGCTATGCCACTACCATTAATGCCACTGCAACGTGCACAATAATTTTGATATAATATATCAATGGCAGATCATCTCCATATCATTCACCCTTTTTTTTGCCCCAAATTGGTCTTATAGTAGGATCACACATTCCTAATTAACACCTTCTTTCCATGGTTACTAATGAGTGTGTTGATACCACTTCTACAGGCTGCCTCTATTATAATAAAGTCTTGTGGGTATATCCAGCTCCAGCTGTCTGCTTTAATTAAGACACAGATGTCACTGACTTTCACTTAACACTTAACAGACACATAGTCCCCTGGATCATAAGTGGGAAGGAAAACGCTTTGTCTTTTGATTCTTTCTCCATTTTGTATGGCAGAACACTGGGAAATGTCTTGGATAAGGGACTGGGAAGTGAGACTGATAACTGTAAAAGTAGCACCTGGGAGGAGGTCAGCCTTGGACTTGCTTAAAGACAAATGGGGTGAAGGCAGAACACAGTGAATTTCTGGAGGATACAGAGGAAAAAAATTATTTTCAGGAAAACAACAGTCACATTCAATAACACTTTTCAGATTCAACTATGGCACTTTCTGCAGCTTTACCAGATATTAGAAACACTCAGTTGTGTTCATTTCTTGTTTTGATGACAATCTGATCCAAAACCTAACAAAGAAGGGGATCTCATATAGCTTCTGTGGAGTCACAGAACCACTTGAATTAGAAGAAGACCTTATAGATCACCTTGTTCCACCCTCCTGCCACGGGCAGGGACACCTTCCACTAGACCAGGTTGTTCAGAGCTCTACCCAGCCTGGCCTTGGACACTTCCAGGGCTGGGGCATCTCCCTCAACCTGCTGGCCACGCTCCTTTTCATGCAGCCCAGGATATGCTTAGTGTTCTGGGCTGCAAGAACACATTGCCAGCTCACGTCCAGCCTCTCATCAACATTCAACAAATTTTTGGCAGAGTTCCTCTCCATCCATTCATCTGCCAGCCTGCATTGATATTGAGGGCTGCCCACTATCAATAGAAAGTTTTGTCAGACTTTGGCAACACTGGATCATGGAAGTGAAGATTTTCTGTGAAAGATAGTCCATAAGAAAAGGCAAAACACAAAATGGAAATGCAATGTCTGCTACAAATAACTTTTCAGTAACAGTATCTGTTAACAGTAACTTTTCAGCACAGTATCTGTGCTCTTCAAAGCCATGTTCAAGATAATCCTTCAGGAGGCTAAAAAGATGGAAATCAGTAGTATGTGACTGTGTAGTCTTAACAATTTTTTAAACTGTCTTTCTTCAGATCTTCAAAGGATGAGACATCCTGAATTCTTCATTGGCTTTATTTCCTCTCTTCCATGGCCTCTACCAGGGAGATAAAAAGAAACAACCCAAAACACTAAAAATCTGCTCCACATTATCACAGCCGTTTGTGTCCATGCCTGTCTTGGTTCGGAAGACAGGTGTCTGCTAAGGAAGGTGGAAACCTGCCTTAGAATAGAGGATATGACCCCCCTCCCTCCAAATTGTTATAACTTCGAAATCAAAGGCTCTCAGGCAGAGATAAGGGAAAAGGAATAACAGTTCTTTACTAGCATCTATAATGAGGAAAATGAGCAACAGTAACAGTAGCAATAACAAACAAACAAACCAGAAACCTGGTGGCAGCTTTCTCTGGGCTGCCAGACACCACCGCCCCCCCACCCCCCCTTTGGTGCAGTTACAGTCACGGCCGGCAGGGGGCGCTGTCGGGCTCCCGGCAGGGCAAGGGCGATGGCTCCCGCGCCTGCAGGGGGCGCTGTGGCGCGAGTGCAGGTCCTCAGTGACTGATGGCGGACGGATGGGAGGGCAAGGTGGGCCGGACGGCAACAGGAGCTGTAGGAGGAAGCCTCGGAGCAGCGAAACTGGGCAACAGAGCTGGTTCACTCACGCCAGTGAGCAAAAGGATGGCAGAAACTCCGCAGCGGTGGCAGAAGCCGCAGTGCGTCCTGGCAGGCAGGGTGGGGGATCAGGGTCAGCGGCAGCTGAACTCCCCGCGTGGCAGCCACCATACGCAGTCGGGGGAAAGCGCACATTCCTGGCACGGGGAAGAAACAGAGTCGGGGTCCCGTGCTTCTTTCCCCCAACGAAAACTCACCCAGCAAGGAAGGGGAAAAAACAGGCAGTGTTGAGTTCCTGCAGCAGTAGCGGAAAAAAACCAGCCCAGCCGTCTCCTCCAAGGTGCCACGAACAAGTGTGTGTTACCAAAGGCCAGGTACCTTTTTCTTCCCTCGCCACACCCGGCTACATTTTTGTCTCTTAAGTGCGTCTTTTGTCTCTTAAGTACTCAGTCGTTATCTCTTAAGTACCCAGTCGTTAAGGCTCATTAAGGTATCCCTAGCCGCAGGATGGAAAAATTCCCACCCTCCAAACAATGCCATAGTCTCTTCATCAGATCAGCCGTCCCTTTGGTTACACACTTGCAGGAAGTGACTCCTGGCAAAGGAAAGAAAAAGCTTCACTTTCATAAATAATCCAATCTGAAGGGGCAGATCATCACATCTGGACTTAAGACAGTAAGTGACAGGGGCTATAAACTGGAAAATAAAAGATTTTGTGGCCTTTGTATCCTGTAGGCAGGATAAATCCTTCCAATTACACAAGATCCTGGCTAAAGTCATTACTTGCTGTTCAGAAGTCTTATAGCATTTTTCATTCTTTGCTAAATTTATCACACTAAATCCCTTCCCTATGATCAAAGTCTTCTGGGATAGAGAAGCTGAAAGATATAAAAGTGCTTTGATCCAAGGGGACTCTGATGAAAACAGGCTTCAGTAGCACAACCTCTTAATTGTTACCGTAATTCAGCGTGATCAGCTATCTCAATGTCATCAGCAACAAAAGACTTCTCAACAGGAAATACTGATTTAGGGGATCCACCCATTATCTCATATGCATTCACAGGTGTTGCTGAGAGCCTTGTTCAGAGGTTCCTCTAAATAATTAATTTTCCAACTACTGTGATTTTTTGAATACAGATTGTTCTGTATTATATCTCACCACCTTGACCAGAGAGTAAAAAACACCTGCATGGCAATTCTTTACATTTTAAACAGTAAGGCTTGTTTCCCAGTGGAGGTCCTGCTCAAAAATCAATTATTTCAATTGGAAAAAACAGAGGAGTTAATGTCTTTTTTATTTTCCCTGGTGTCCTAAAACATTCAAGGAATACAATGTCAGCTGAGGGGAGAGAGCAACAATCAACAATA
Organism: Dasyornis broadbenti; assembly: GCA_013397935.1. NCBI lineage: Eukaryota > Metazoa > Chordata > Aves > Passeriformes > Dasyornithidae > Dasyornis > Dasyornis broadbenti. The sequence continues at coordinate 323,732 of VZRN01005629.1, read as the reverse complement.
CAAAAATCAACCTGTCAGCCTAAGATACTTGTCTATCGATCATTTCCATAGCCAGACAATATATTCAATACCAAACTCAAAATACTAATTCAGATAGGCATTCCCCAGTTGTGCTATTGCTTTCCGTTGTATCCCTGGCATTTTCAAACAGATGTTTTAATGATCTAAATTTTGCAGGACTTTCTACATTTCTGTGTGTATTTCAAACAGGAGAGACAGAACCATGCTGAACAAAGGTTTCTTGGACTTGCCTCCCTTCAACTCCTAACCTCCTGCCTAAGCCAACAGAAGCTTCCAGGAATTCTCCCTGCCTTTTTCACCCGCATCAGCAATTCCTCTGTGCTCAAGTTACCTTTTTTCTTTTTTTAAAGCAGTATTGCTTTCTGATGGGAGTATTAGTAGATTACATTCCCCATGCCTGTGCCTCCTTCAGGTGCATACACAGAACATCTTGTGTCAAACCAGCCAATTATGCCACTATTCCCTTGTTGTAGATAACACCAAAGCTTCAATTAAAGCTTAGCCCTTCTTCATGATACTTTAAGTGTAATTTCTGAACAACTGCATTACCCCAGTAAATGCCTGAGTTTGAGGAGACACAGGTGGGAATTAAATAGTGATTTTTTTCCCCCCATCTCTTTGAGAAGAAGTGCACTGAGTACTGAGGACCAACATTTCCAAACTGGCTAGTGATTTTTGCCGTGCTGCTGTGTTTCCCATGTTCGAGAGCCCAGCTGGAGCTAACAGACCTTATCTAACTGAAGCACCAATTACACACAAGTCCCACTGAATCATCAGGAGCTGAAGGTTACCAGCATTCCTAAAAAATTAATTAAGGAGAACAAAATGAATCTCTGCTGCAATAATTTGGGCAGGCAAAAATAACAGATTGCTTTGGAAAAAGCATGGCCCACCTCTCATCCGAGGCCACACAGTACATTTATTGCACAGGAGGGAACTAAGTCCAGGTCTTGTAATAGTGTACAAAGTGATATATTTATACACACATTTCTATAGTAGAACTGTATGGAAACTGGGCTAGATTCAGCCATGGGTATCGTGTGCCCAGTGCAGTATCGTGTCTCCCGTGCTTAATTTGAGTGACACTGATGAAGCATCGTCATCTCCTCATAATCATCCCTACCCCTGCAGACTCTGGAGTACACCAGAGATATTTATGAGGCCAGTTAGGAAATATGCATGGGCTCCTTGTCGGGGCTACAAAAAATCAAAGTAACCAGGTGCTGGCTTCTTCTTTTTTTTTTTTTTTTTT
>VZRN01005629.1:259370-322419 GCA_013397935.1 Dasyornis broadbenti | reverse complement strand
TTTTTTTTTTTTTTGCGGTTTCTTTGAAACATAACAACATAAAAGGAGGGGGGGACACATTTTTTTTTAAGTAGGCTGAAAAGAGAGACAACAACATAGTTTACATATACAGGTGTGGTTTTCTGATAACTAGCAAAAAAATTTCAAATCCAAACATGCAATAACTAGATTTCTTCCCTTTAGCAATATGTAAAATATACATAATATTATTTCCTGATGAGTCCACTCCAGGTATAATTGTTCCTACATAAGCAGTGCTCCTGTGAAATAGGATTTGCCAATCAGAGCACTGATGAAAAGCAAAGCAAACATTCACTGATTTTTTAAGTCCCTGAACTTGGCATTTTCAGACAAATATCAAGGAAATTTTGAATGAGTAAAAATTAATAGTAAAGGTCAGATGCAATGAAGAAACACTAGGAAAATGTCTGAAAATCTGAACATCAATGTTTAGACCCAAATAATCTTCCTCCAACTGACACTCAATGATCCACAAATAGATTTAAAGGTACTGCCTCATTAGAAACATTGAAATATGAGTAAAAAAGGAAATGAAAGGGTTAACTTTTATTTTGTTTGCCCTTTTCTATTACTCATAGTTCCTTTGCATAAAGCTGTTTACATGTAAGCCCTTATAGATTTTATACTGTCCACCATTAGTATTAAAATTGAAATTAATTATAGGTCACACGCTTATCTGATATAAATTAGGGTAGCTATTGAAATGAAAGATACAGAAAAAGTAGAACTGAACACTAGTGCAATAAGGTGCTTTATCTTTGTCTGCCTGACAAAAAGTGCGTTGGAAATTTTTTTTGAAAAAAAGAGTGAGAATATCTGTTGACAAAATAATCTTTTACTACTGAAAAGCATCACTTTCCTTCACCAAAATATATCCACTGAGACTAATCTCCACACATCCAGGGAACAAATGCTACATGAAACTACACCTTAAACATTTGGTTTATTCACAAAAATGAGAACCTCTGACTGCTCTGCTGCTGTAGTACAACATATTTGCTGCAGCTGAAGATGAAAATGTGACATCTAAAGTTGATTTTTTTTGTAATTTAGGATTAAATATTGGCCCTGTGCCATGTCAACACGGTACAGACAACATTGTCTGAAGCTTTGGGTCCAGAGAGCCCAGCCCCAAGACCTTTCTCTGAACGGGCTTCCAAACCCTAACAGTGAAGTCCAAGCTTCCCTGCTATGCCAAAGAATATCAGAGTGTCTGCAAGTTATACAGGAAAATCTCTGTATAACCCGCACACCATAACCCAGTCTTTACCCATGCCGTACAGTTCCCAGTTATGGACTCTCAGCCCTGTGGCAAACAGCAGGCTGCCCTTCTAGGTTATTCCCTTCTGTGCTGCTATAGCAAGAGCACAATCCAGAGCACCAGGCTATGTTATGCTTGTGCTCTGCTTGGGGAAGAGGTGATTTATTTTCTAGCTTTTTATGCAGTTACATCTATAAAGGCAGCCAGCTGCTTTATCAGGCACTACATCCTCTTGTTTCTCCCTCGATAGATTGATATATTTTACTCTTGACCCCAAGTTGGTCAACACTTGTGAGAAACAGTCTTTTGTGTCAGATCTCCCTCAAATGTTTTTTTCACAAAGTCCAGCACAGTGTGTGATGATCTAAGAGAAGAAAGAGCCAAGCCTCAGTAACAACCTATTATTTGTTTTCATGTAATCACATCTGGTCGCTGATTGCTGTACCTCATTCTCCGTGGCTGCAGAACTGCAGCCTCTGAACTTGGGTATTTACAAACAGCAATTTAAGCATCACCCAAAATTTGAACTTCCCCTTAGCAAGGTTTCCATGAGGCACAGCTGCACACACAGATGCTCCACACAGACACCCACACATCCAGCAGCTCTGCTCTCTTGCACTGCCCCTTGCTTAGATCTAAACTGCAGAGCAGACCTGACAGATGCACAAAGCCATGGGGTGGTCTTAGGTACTTGAAACCAGACCAGTCAATCCACAGGCTGCCAGACTCATGCCACTTGTGGGTTAATTGAGCTTATAACATTTCCCTACATCTTGTCTCTGCTCCCTCTGGTCATCCCTCTTGCTTTTTCAGCAGGAGGCATTCTTTTTCCCAAGCAGTTTCATGCACAGACCAAAACAAGGGTGGCTGTTGGTTATTGTTTTGGAGATTTTTTTTCCTGAAGAAGAACATTAGGAAACACTCCAGCTATTAATTTGATGAAAGAGGTGCTAGAAATTACAGCAAACAGCACCATCAATCCATATAAAATTCCGCAGTGTTTTTATTCCAAACTCACTTAATCAGGCAGTGCAGAGCATATGTGTTTTTCACAGGCACTCTTTAAGCCACTGTTTTCCTCTGTCAGGTGTTAGTGGCACCTGTCTCTCCTGCTCTTATTTTGGATGTTCCTCATATTTTTGCATTGCTCTGCAGAGAACAGGCAAGTCTAAATAAGAAGTGTCTTTGTCTAAGTAATCAGTACCAAAATGGTACCTCAATGTGTGACAAAGAAAACCTAAATTGCAAAAATAGACCTGAAAGTGTGATAAAGAAAACCTAAATTTTAGAATTTCTCTATAGAAATTTTAAAATAAGCAGTTGTTATACTAATAATAAACAGAACCTTTAAAAGGGAAGAACAAATACTAATCTTTTGTTGAAATCCTTGAGTATTTCTGTTAGGTCCAAGGAAATAATTCCTTGGAAGGTTTTTAGTATTGGTGTTGCTACAGGCAACATCTGTATAGAAGCATCATGTAAGGATAAACAGTCTGGTCAGTGAAATGTTTTACTGGTAGATCTGACAAGAAGAAACTCATTAAAGGTGCAGATAAACTGCTTTTTAACAGCAAAAGGTCTCTCAACCAATGCAGTTTCCAGCACCAAGCTGCAGGTGCACAGTGAGGCAGCACAGCCAAATGCGACCCAGCACTGAGACATGAAAGCACCTGAGACTGCAGCTCAGGGCAGCTGGGACAGGACTGACCCCAAAGCAAGCAAATGTAAAATTTACCTCTTCCTTCATGCCCAGAGAAAAAGCTGTAAGTAAACCAGGCACATGGAAGGTGATATTGGGAAGCCTGTTTCTTTCAAGTCCTTCTATTTCCTGTATAAAGCTTTTTATTCAAGAAGCAATTAAAGTTTCATAAAAACAAAATTTCCCAATGAACTGCTCCCCATGCATAAAACACCTTACTCTTAATAAAAGTGTGGTGCCTTGCATCAATAAAAGAGTGAATTCTATTCCATTTTAATGAAAGGGAAACGTATTGAATGTATTCTCCAGTATTAAAACCCTTTTCCGTTTTGGCAGAAGAATTTTTTTCCCACTTGCTGTTTTAATAAAACATGGCAAGAGGCACTCTGAACAGTGGAGCTGCACACTGGAATGCTGGGCTGTCTGCAGAAATGAACATTCCATCAACCCCTGCTCCCACAGGCAGGGAGACAATGAGCTGGGATCAAAACCCCTGCCCTGGCTGGGTCTGGCACAAGAGAATTTCCCACACTCTGCCTCTCTGCTTTGCAGGCAGGTGGCACAGCCCAGCAGCCCTCAGCAGGGCATGAAGCTCTCCCATGTCCCCCGCAAAGCCCAGCAGACACTCAGAGTGCACAGGACCCTCCTGCAGACACTGCACAGACAGGTGAGTGCGATGCATTCACAGGACCTTTTGTCTCCCAACAGGTATGAGGGAGCCCCAGCTGTCCTGCAAGCCCAGTGCTCCCCTAAGTTCCCCAAAACTCCACCACGGCCCCACAGAACAATTCTAATATTCAAAGGAGATTTTTCTGCCTACTGAAGAAATTGTGACAGATATAAGGAGTTCCCAAACTTATCATTTCCTTAGAAGAAACTCTTTTCTGTGACTGCTGCCTGCAAAAATGTTTCAAATTTGGGAGCAGAGTTTAAAGAACTGGTTTCCAAGTTGACATCATTAAAAAAAAAAAAAAAAGTTTTAAATGTAACATCCTTATCATTTGAAATGACAGTTTACTTATTATATTGGCAGTGATACTTGTCAGTATTCAGCAGCACAGGTGGATAACTAAGAATACTTCCTACTGGCAGAGAAAGAGAGATACATCTGCTGTCAGAAATTATTAACTGTAGTTAGAACTTCACATTTGCTTAAAGACTTTAATCTTCTCTCCTTTTAATTGTTCTTTGACCTAAAATAAAGTTTGGTGCTTGGAAATGCATCTGCATATGCTGAAGCTAGTACAGCTCCAAGTAGCCCACCATTCCCAATTTCACCATATTGATTTCTGTCATTGCAATTCCGTTCCCAGAACGTCATCTCAGTTATTTAAGTTTTATCTGGAGTCCTACAATATTTGGGGCAGTTGTTGAAACTTTTTACTGAGACTGATGTAATGAGTTGAGAAATTCAGTTTCTTCTTTCCCAGCTTTTAGCCCTCAAGGATGCTGAGAAAAGGTTACAAATAAAACTTGCGTGCAAGCTAAAAGATCAGAAGCAGAAAGGCTTATCACAACCAGGTAAGCATTAATCACTGCCTGTAATGGCCCACACCCACAGACTGCTTTGCACTTTCAAAACACAAATTTGCATCAGGTAGAGCTGCAGAAACCAGAGGTTCCTGATTATCAGAGAGGACAAGGAGTGCCAATGTGTATTTAGCAGAGAAGCTGATTGCAAGTGAGTCTCAGAACTTGCAGGGCTGGAGATTCAGCTGCCCCTTCACTTTCTTTTTGCCTTCAAAACTAACTCAAGGCTTCTTTTGATGTTTTGACAAAGGTTATTCCCTCTGGAAATCAACTGCTCTGCTGAAGCTGTCTGAACAATTACTCTGGTCCTGATAAGGACTGCTGGAAACTGCTTTTACTGAGGCTGCCTCTAAGATGGTTCCTGTGGTTTCCATCCCAAGCAATGGTCTCATTCCCTTTTATGTGTTCTATTTGCTCCTTCACCATTTATATCCACTTTTCTTTAGCTGGCAAAGTTAGTTCATTTCCACCACCAGTCCTCTCTCTGCTACAGCCTTTTGCTCGTGTGAGTGGCTGGGAGAGCCTCCAGCTGTCCCAGAGGAGATGCTCTGAGAATTATTCTATTCAACTCTGAACTCACCTAAGTCAGGTCACCTATGACAAAAGATCAACATATATTATTCTTAGAGTGAATTTCTCTAGCAAAAAAAATCTCAGAGGCTTTCAAACAGTCTTTATTCTTCTGACCATCCAACCCTTTATATTGCATTACTCTGTACTTTTCTCCTCTCAACTAGAGATATCACTTTTCAGTCAACTCCTTGCAATACGCTAAAACCCATAACAAAACATTGTAAATGATCCTTAAAATGACTGCCCTGCTAACTAACAGATGTTTTAACCCGTATCTGCAAGAGTATGTGATCTTGGGAAATCACAAACAAATGGCCATATTCCTCTGTTAGTCACAATAAAAGTTGAAATGGCAATACAGTCTCAAAATTCCTTACCAAAAAAGATCAATCTATTTGCAGTTCTCTACATTCTATCTGATAAGCAAAACCTGTTCAACCACATTTTAAACAAGTTCTCTGGCCAGTGTTTGCTGAGAAATCTCTAGTTTTTCACTGTACCATATATCCAAAATATGAGCCAAGTGTAACAAGGGCTGGAAGCATCACTGCTGCCATCCAGGCAGTACCCAGTACCAGAATGGATGTTTTTTGCAGGATGTTTTTGCTGATGCCCGGTGAGCTGGCATGTATTTGAAAAAAATGCTCTAGAAAAAATGCTCTTCAAAGTCCATCAGGTAAAGGGTCTTGAAAGTGCCAGGTTTTCAGATCCCAAAAGTATCTTCTAGTTGCATTGAGGCCCATTTCTCTGCCACAAAGTCCAGAGGTCTGTGACTGTGCAATAACCTGAAGGCAGCAGATGCTGCTCTATCTTGCTGGGTAATTTTTCCCCTTTTACATTAAAAATAGAATACAATTTTTTTTCTTACACATTCTCGTACTATTTCATCCAAATAATTCCTACCATTTGGAATGCAGCCTCATGTGACAGGCTCATTAGCCTGACAGCAAAGCCAGCAAGTTCAGAATAGCACAGTGGTGCACGTGTTGCCTTTCTCTGCAGATGCTTCAAAAATAAGTGACAAGAGCCCAAATCATGACCCCACCATGCACCCAAAATTAACTAAAGGAATCTTTCCTGAAAACAGAAGCTCTTGTACAGTCTCCGTTCTAGGATTAGATCATAGCAGCAGATCAGTAATTCCCTCCTTTTTCATTCTTGGTCACAGAGGAGCCCAAAAAATGCCCAGCAAAGGCTCAGAACACCTTTTCCCCTCAGCACCCACCTGTGGGGCTCCTGTGCATCTCCCTCCTGCTGCCACATGGCTCCCCAGCAGAAAGGCATTTTTACATTTAAATTGTAGGACACTTTGCCACTGAACTAGGGCTGTGTTTATCTACTGAAGAAGCTGCAATGTGAATAGCTCCAGCTGTCAGATGATTTGGTTTGGTGGCACAGAAGATACAAGATGGCTCAAAGAGTGTGGTTAAAAGCGATTAGACAGAGTCTTCATTAACTACAAGAAAATTAGTTCAAGGAATCACTGACTAGACACAGCAGCATTTCAAAAGATCAGATATACAGTTTATCCTTGAGAATTACAAATAACTGTGACGTCTTTAGGCAGAGCTTTTCTGATGTCTTAACTAGAAAAATGAGATGAAATGGCATGGTACCTGGACCTGTGAGGAATCAGGGGTGTTATAGGTAATTCCCATAATGTTAACCACTGTTTCCACCAGTGAGGTGAGGCTGAGGTTACATCCCTTTTTTTGGCCAAACTGTATTTGACTCCAGAAATAACCTACCAACGTTTCTTTGGACATCCATCTAAGCTTGCAACTAATTGGAGGTGGAGCTAAAGAGGTTTAAGGGAAAAGGAAAGCAAACATGCAAGCCAGCAGTCTAAGCTTCTATAATGGCCTTCTAGGCAGCTTTTTGCAGGAAGTCTCTACTCTTTCCTTCTGGCCTGAGTAAAGCTAAAAATGCCCAGCATGGTGTCAGAATTTCAAACTACCACAGAGAGGACTCACTAACCAGGCCTAGTGACTACAAGATTTTTATACAAAACAGGCATACAAAACAGTTTCTCCCAAATCCCTCAATGGAATGGAAAAGAAAAAAAAAGAAAAAAAACCCACCTGGTAAACTAGACCTGCCAAGGGAAAACAAGCATAGCTTTTCACTTCTCTGAATTTATCAATGAGCAAAGAATTTTTGAGGAATTGCTTATTTTGCCAAATTATACCTGGAAAAGTACAAAAATGTCTGAGATCAAATGAAAGACTCCATACATTGGTGGCTTTTGTCTCAGGTTTTTGGGGTATACTGGTCTAAAGTGATACCAGCACAAAAACAGTAGACCAAAAAAACCCAACCAAACAAGCAAACAAACAAAAAATAAACCAAAGTAAAATAAAACAAACAAAAAAAAACAAACAAAAAAACAAAACAAAGACAAAAAACAAACAAACAAGCTCAGATGTAAAGTCTTTTCTTCAAGACACTCCATTCAAAGGGTTAATTTGAACTTCTTAGAACTTCAGTTTGTTGATAAAAGACCGACCCTTGGATACTGCAGGTACCACCGATGCACAGGAAAATTGCCTTTTGGTATAAGGAGGATGCTCCAAAACAAGGACTCTGCATAATACCATGTGGTGTGTATTACAATACAAAAATAATCTCTGTGATTTAGCTTCTGTCCTCTCTACACAGAGATCTATGGCTTCTTATCTATTATATCTTTAATATAAAACAAACTGTTTTCATTATTACTGACTTCCTCCACAAGACATTCTATCTATGAGGTTTTTTAGACTTATAATTTAATCATATGAACAGATTTTGCCAATTTATGCTCAAGCCCCATGACAATATACTTTTAGATTGGAGCTTTAAACAGCTCCAAGAAATGTTTATCCTGACAATGAAGAGTTTAAGCCATGCACAATTCATTTTTATCTTACTTGTATAACAAGGGCAGGTAAAGGCGATGAAAACCATTTTCACATTAATTATAAATACTGCATTACACACATAAGGCTGCATCTTCAGCTTTCCAGGGTCCCAAGATCTCCCTATGTGCTTGTAACCCAGAAATTTTAGCTTGCTTTATGTTGCTTCAGATCTATCTTATGAAACTACTCTTTCCTGCTTTCTTCTCTTATATATGCACCAATCACTCAAGCAAAATTGTTTTCTTTTAGTTTATACTTTGTCATTTACTATGTTTTGGTAAGGCCTATCGGCCTTAAGCTGTGTAACTAGGATATATTATCTAACCTTACCAGGCCTTTTTCCTCAAAGACTATTTCATTTTGGAAAGAAAAATTCTAGTTTAAGTACTTATTTCAGGAAGCTTAAATATCGGTATATTACACAACAACAATAAAATATATCTTAACAGTTTTATGTTGGACAAATACTCAAAGCATTTATTCACTTTTGGTATAATCCTAGCAATTTAGTATTTCTGATTGCACTGGCTACTTTCAAACAGCCAAGACTGAAATGCAGCAGCATGATTAAGGAGAATTTGTTGTGGGGACTGATGGGACTTGCAAGATACAATTTTTCTAAAAAGAGAAATAGATATTCTAGATAGGTAGAAAGAAAAAAGAGAGATATTCTAGAAACAGATATTCTACAATAATTTCTTTCAATGATAGGTATTTAATAAAAAGGAAAGAGCCTAAACTGTAGCAGTTTCATTAAAGAAAAAACAAGCCAACATATAAACTATGAGAATATAGAGTCTGAGTAGTGATTTACTGAAACTGTGTGATCTATGTGTGAAAGCGTGTTCAGTAGCCTTAATTTTAATTCTGATCACCTTAGAGAAAAAGCAGAACAGATTTAAACCGTCCAGCACAATCCTCTGCAAATGCATTTGTACAGTTCAAAATGAGGGAGAACAAAGGCTTGGGTTTTTTCCTTCACTGGAAAAATACCTGCTCTGTTTCTGGAGGGGTGGGTTGAATAAGCGGACCTTACCAGGACATCCTGCAGCAGATATTCATAAGGCTTCCCATACACCTTGGGGTTCCTGCAGGAGCTGAACTTTAATTTTATCTTGTTACTCTCAAGATCTATTGCATAAAAATTTAATATTAATTTTATTTCCTATCTAAAGTTATTTTGGTGTTATTGAGATTCACCTGAAAAAATTTAGAACGAGATGTTATTCTTCTGAAAACTCTTTCCTTTCCTTCTCTTACCTGGCCCACACACATTTGTCCTCCAAGAGGGGACCTTTAATTTCCTCCACTGGGTTCACAGGAGGGGTGTAAAGCCGGGACCAGACTTTGATAGCAACTAAATAAAGAAGAATGTGGTGATGACATACTTTTCATTATCCATGTACAAAAGTGCAGCATTTCTGATGGCAGACCAACTAGATTAAGTATTTTAAAAGGAAAATATATACAGGCATTAACAAAAATGGAAAGGACTTTTGCACGAAAACAAATTAATAGAAAGTAAATTACTACCTAATTTAATTGTAGACTCTCTACTTGCATTTGAGCATCTCAGGAAGTATTTGCAGGTACAGAAGTAATTTAAAACTGGTTACTGTAATTACTTATATCTCCCACGGAATGCAGGTTAGTTACAATTCAAGAAAAAAACCACACACACAGGTTTTTATGTAAAACAATTGGTCATAACTGCCCTTAGAAAAATATAAATCCTTTTTTTATATAGTACTATTTAATTTTTGTGGATGGCATTTAAAAACTACTGCCAGTCAAAGGATCCACCCCAAATAATTGAATATGGGAAAGGGACAATGTTTTTATTATATGAATCCTATATAAACAGGACAACGAGAAATGCAATATGCCAAGTAAATCCAATCAGCTTACATGTGGCAAAACTACATATTTCTGAACTCTATTGGGATGTTAATACGTACATTACAGACAGAAAATTAACATGGCTTTGGGGGAGGTTTTTTTTAGATTGTGAGGTTGGGGGGTTTTTTTACTAATGAAAAGGTCTTTAATAGTTCTGAATATCTATTTCTAACTTTTTTTTCAGAATAAATACTATTTCAGTTTAAAGAGAGCAGAAGGACTGAGCCATGCCCTAGCAAATTATTGCAGAGAAGACTCTGTCATGCCTAATTTTCAATGACCTAAAGTACAAGCACAGCACAAAAGAACTACTCAGATGAGCCAACTGATTGAATTTCACTTGTAAAGGACAATAAGGCATATAAGTATTGATTATTCATCCCCTAAAACACTCACAATCCTGGCTGTGCATGTGCCATCAACAGTCTGAATTCCAGTCAATTCTGTCCATCCAAAGGAATGCTCCACACAGATCAGAGCACAGCACAGTTTCATAGTTTCGGAAGAGACACAAGACAGTTTCTGTTTATATCATTCATTCTCTCAGAATCACAACTAAAAAATACAAGAAAAAGCTGTGGTTATTTTATGTGGTGTGTATAGCTGAGCCAGATCCTGTACATTAGTACAGCCAATCCTGTACACTAGTACAACTGGTTTTTTAAATCATACCCTCTGCAATTTAGTGACCAAACTTTATCATCAGATGATTGCTTTCACAGAGTTCTTGATGAAACTCCAGATGGTTTATGAAACAGTAATTTCTCTTTGTTAATATTCTATTCTCCTCTAGAAACCAGACAGTGTTTTTAAAAGAAATTGGTAGACCAATTTATAAATTCATGCATTAAAGCAAATCTTATTTTTTGGCATATGGGGAATAAAAGCAGCTGGTTAAAATGAAAGCCTAAATTTCATATGATTCCTCCCTGTACATTTACCCATTGCATTATCCAGGTGATGCTTGTCTTCTTACAGGCCAGGGTCAAAATAAGCTTGAAATCAAGATGGGATCAGCTGCATGTAGCAGGAGAGCAGCTGCCACCTCAGCAAAAGTCCCCTTTCTGATGACACAGCACTTGAGTAGCTATGGAAACTCCAGCGTAAATGGCAGCCATCCTGTAGCGATGAGTAACTACTGGATTCTGACAGCAGTGACATGAGTATGTGATAACGTACTAATTTATCTTAGATTCCAAGTAAAAGATCAAAAGTCCACAGATTGTAGTATTATTTCATCAGCAAATTGTTATGACAGGGATACTAAGGAAAAAAAAAAATTGCACACGGGATAAGCAGTGTGTAGATCCTGAAATTACAGTTGCAGGGAAAAAATAAATACAAGCAGTAAAGGGGATCTGACCTAAAGACTTGTAACATCCAGTTCCTCTAACAAAGCCTTTGTTTTTTTAACTTAGCAGTACTGCATGTAATTTCAGCTTCATTCTCCTTTTGAGTTGAAGAATGATGAATAATCACAGTGAGTAAAGAACAAATATATTCAGAGCCATTTCAGCCAGTAAAGCCCAGAATTTTGCCCCAGCTGTTTGCTTTCAGCAAATATTTATGAGCATTATGTTTTGTTCAGACAACTGCTTGTTGAAAGCAAAGCCTGGGACTGTATCTGAGACTGATTTAAACAGCAAATTAAATTTGTTTGGGGAAATTTAGGCAGAAATAATTTACAAAATATATATTGCAAACAGGTCTGCAAAACAGTGGCATTAGTTAGCACATGCCCAAAGGCATAAGGAGCTTAAGGCCATCTGAAATTGAAAGTGATCTTGTGTAACAGGTGATTGTAATCTCATTTTTGAGACAGAGCAATAAGTTCCACATATCTAATCTACTGAAGCCAGCTCAAGAATTTGCAGAAGCATAAGGAAAATTTTGGATACTTTCCCCTTCTCCAAGTAAAGGATTTAGCAGGACTATTTGTGCCAGAGAATTGCTCCCATCCTTAGGGCACAGCAGGGTGGGGACACCTGGCATTGGCTGCTCTCCTGCACTCCTCAGTAGCAGCAAGTACAGCAATGAATTGCCGGGAGGAGAGAGGTGATGGGGTCCTGTCTGCCCATCTGCAGGAAATTTGCTGCTCTAGGCAACAGCCTACTGTGCTTAAAGCTGTATATCATCCTGCAAGGGATAGCATTCATTGCAGAAGGCAGATGGGGTGAAATACCAGGTCAGCTACTTGCCACTCACCCACCCACATCTGCAGTCAGCACCCAGGTTTGCATACTTGAGTCACTGCACCCAAGGACCTCAAAATCAGGCCTCTTTGCCCAGATATTTGTATATTAGACACTGGATGGAGATTTAAAAATACGTTTACTGTCAGTCCTCAAAATAGCAACATCCTCTGGGGCGGCAGAGGGTCCCAGCCCCATACGCCAGGGGAGTGAGCAGTTCCTTGCCCCAGCCAAGCACAGGGACAGGCAGGCATTGTTCAGCCCCTGCCAATGCCTGGGCAAGAGTGATTGAGCAGCAGAATAGGCCAGTTGGATGCTGCCATTTCCATTAATAGCAGAAGCAGTGCACAAAGCTGCCACGGGTCACATCTCCACAAGACCAGGCTGCAGCTGCTTGGAAATACAGAGCTGGCTTGGCCCAGAGGAAGGGCCAAAAGGCTGAACTAATGTGTGCTTTGGGTTTGCCGCTCGTAATCCCTGCACAGCGTATGGAAAAGCAACAGTCAGGAACAACTGCTCCCTCTCATCTAACAAAAGCCAAAGCTGTGCAGGGAGAAACACAAATGGGTTTCCACCACAGCCAGCTGTGCCAAAAGCTTTGCTCCCTGGCATGGTTGCTAAGAGCCCTACAAGCAGCATCATTATCCCTGCACATGAGCTTTTTGTTGGCACCTTGACGGTTTTGGACACAATGCCCACACTATTTTTTTAATGCTTTGTTGAGGATCAAGAGTGAAGGAAGGAGTTATTCATTATCATCACTAACAGATCATCGATCCAGTTATCTGCCTTTCTATTTAATTTCAAATTTACAGTCCCATTACTGCTTCTGTGACAGGAATAGATTTTCAGATGATTTCAGAAGTAGTTAGGATGACATTATGACTCAATGCATGTGATCAAATGTCTCTCTGAATGAGACTGTTGGATTAATGAAGCCGTTTGATGAATTAAATGATATTCCAGCAAAGAGCAGATGATGATATTTCAAAATGGCAAAGATTTTTTTCACACTTTCTGATGGTTTCAGTGTCATTCAATATTAGGGACAAATTCCAATTATGAGAGCATTTGAGCGTTCAAACACAAGGCTTCTCTGATCATTTGTGGGACTTGTGCCTTAGGGCCACTTGCTCCTGTCACAGCTGAGAAGACAAAGATATAGGGCAGGTCAACCAGCACAGCCTTGACCCACACGTAAATCAGAACCAATGCATGGAGAAAACCCAATAAACTTAGCAAATTATTCTGTTTAAAAGGAAGAAAATATACAGATTCTACATCTCTTCACAGTTGCTCCCAGAAGCAGCTCCTTAAACACAGCAGCTGTGAGCATAAGCTGGATCACACTGATAGGATGTGGACTTTGAGTCTTCTGCAGAGCTGGAGGAGGAGGGTGAGCAGTGCTGGGTTTGAGAAGCTTTTTTACTATTTCCTTTCAGCAATTTCCACAGCCATATGCTGACAAACATCTTTCAACTCTAAATACCCCTTTCTAGCTTTTGTATTTTCCCTTAACAAATGTAAAAAATCAACTAGAGACGGTAGTCTGAAAAGAAAGGACCAGATCACAATCTTAACATTTAGGTAACACCGAATATCTCCAAGAACAGCCAAATTAAATGCATTCTGTAATCCTTAGCTAACTTTGACAACATCAAACTATATATATTACTGTAAGTGCTGGCCCTTCAGATTCACTCTCATGTTTTGGATAGGATTTCTTTCTTATGAAATTAAATCTCCAGAGTTGCACTGTTCCAAGTGAATTGACTGTGTTATTTACACTATCTCATCAAAGCATTTTGCTACCACATGAAGTGTATTTCCAAAATAGAATTTGAGATTATAACCCCATCAAATGTTCTTAAAACCACAGTGTCAACTGTTTGAGCAAGCCTAGGCTACCTACACGACTTTTAATAATTCCTATAACCATAAAGTTTGGGAAGATAAGACTGAATTTCAGGTCTGCTACAGAGGAACTCAGGCTCCTTTTGCCTTTGCTCCCCACATGAGCAGAGACTGTTGTCTCAAATAAAAACGAGCCAGACACAAACCTGGCTCAGACACCTAAAGTCTACTCTTTTTACAGGTGAAAACATACACAAATAGTGAGATAAAACACACAAGACCCTGAAGCTTGTCCTCTGTGTTGCCCTGGCTGAGGGTGAAAAATTGCAATCTGTCAGCATCAAGGAGCAGTGAGGAGCCAGGGTGCAACACTTCTGTCTTCTTTATCCAGCACTATCCTCAAAACAGAATTTAATCCTCAACAAGGAACACAGAAGTGATGGATCCTAATGTTTGGTTAAATGGGAAGAGGAAATTCCCCACGTTTACCTAGATTTGTATCTTTATATCTCCAAGCAGACATTTTAAAGACCTGGTCAACTTTACCCTAGTATTGAAAAAATATCCCAAAACTCAAAGTGATGCTTCAAGGCTGAAATCAGGAGAGACAGAATGACAAAACCAGATAGTTCCTTGAGTTTAAACTGGGTTTTGTAACCCAGAGCATGCAACACAGAGTAATCAAATGAGTTATTGACCTACGTGGTACATCTTGATGGAAAAAGGTTTTGGCAGAGTTTGTACGGAAGTTTCTTGCACAGAGTAATTCAGTTAGCCTTTAACTCTTCTCTTCCTGAGACTATCTAAGAGAGTGAGGACTGTGATCTCCCATCTTCATGGGGGACAGGCTTTTCCATGTACACTTTCCTCTAAATTCTGTCTTTTTACTAACACTGTCCAGAGAATATCAAGGAAAAGTTTCATTAATCAAATCACTGGAAAGTCATGGTGAATTTTTTTCAAAACAAGCCACAAACTTTTGGAATTCAATAAATTGATTGTGCTCTTTAACTTCCTTTTCTTCCTGTTTTAGCATTTGAAGTACTGTTTTCTTTTGTGCCTGGCTATGTTAGACTAATCAATAAGAAATTATACTTTTGCTTTTTTACATTCCAACAACATATTTCTCACTGATTCATATCGATTGCAAATCAAAACTAGAGCAAACTAATGGAAATTCCTTACAGTGTTCTTAATGCTGCCATCTGGCATTGGAGAACTGCACTGTCAATGCTAACTTAATTTTCAGAGAGCATTACTTGTAAGTGTGTACATCTGGAGCTGTGTGAGTGTGGTGGTGTGACCCTGGCTAAATGCCAGGCACACCTAAATTAACACACCCACACCCAGGGCTCATGAGTTGAGATAAGGAAACACACTCAATGGACAAAGAGGCCTTACTTAGAGTTGCAAAAAGTGATTTTATTACTAACAGAGTCAGAGGAGTAAATGAGAAATAAAATAAACCCTTCAAAGACACCGTTTCTCAACTCACCCCCCTCCCTCCTTCCCAGCAGCTGCACAGGGGAACGAGGCATGGGTGGGGACGATAGGTCAGTTCATCACCCAGATCTTCTTCCTCTGCCTGGGGAAGAGGCTCTTTTCCTCTGCGTAGCCATGGGGCTCACTGTTGGCAGCCCGCCCGACCCTACTGCAGTGTGATGGTGTCCCCATGGACAAACAGTCTCCCCAAAACTGCTGCGGCGTGACGTCCCTCTTCCACGGGGTACAGACCTCTGAGGCCAGGCTGTTCCATCTCGGGAGCAAGGTTTCTTCTCTTTACTGGACTTCTGCTGGATCACAGTATCTCTTTCTCTCTCTCTCTCTCCCTCTCTCTCTCTCAGGCACCCACTCCAGTGTGGGGCAGTCAGTTCAGTCTCAGGGTGCAAGTCAAGGCCTGTTTCTCCACTGGGACTCCCTCTGGACCTCGGCCTCCTCAAGGCATCCACTCACTCTGGCATGGGCGAGAGGATCTCAGCATTTCCCGTGGGCCCCCATGGGCTGCAGGGGCATCCCCTGCTTCACCATGGGCCTCACCACAGCCTGCAGAGGCTGCAGAGCTCCGGTGCCTGGATCTTCCCCTCCCTCTCCTTCTCCACTGACCTTGGTCTCTCCATGTTGTTTTCCCTCACATATTCTCACCTCCTCCTCCTCCTCTCGCTAAAAGGAAGTGCGTGCACCCGTTGTTTTGATTTCTCCTTGAATATGTTTTCAGAGAGACATAACCAACATCTCTAATTGGCTCAGCCTTGGCCAGCAGCATGTCCATCATCTCACAGCTGGACATGATGAAGGCTTGGAGAAGCTTCACACAGGAGCCATCTTTGTCGGCCCCCCCCAGGAAAAACTGGGCCAAGCTAAACAAGCACAGTGAGGATTTTTGTTGTCAGTAAAATTAATTATCATACTATTAATTTTACTAGAAGATACTTTCTCAGTTAAGACTGAGAACCAGTGGGCTATTTGATTACTGCAAGGGATCAGTGACCAGCTGTATGAGATGCATCTTCTTATCTCCTCTTTTAACTTTGACCCAAAAAATATAGCTTTTTTTTCCCTTTAAACAGTGCTGAGCTGTATGTCTTTTCCCTGAAAATATACATCTTTTACACATGTAAAGACACCTTTGCACTTCTAGTGAGGAACAAAACTCCTATCCCAGCAGGAGGAATGTCACCCTGCTTTGAAGGGAGCCTACACCACCTGCTCTCAATATTTGCTAGGAAAAAAAAAAACCTGCAGAGAAACACTGTCAAATACTTTTCATTTCTTTCTTTTCCTAAACTCCATTTCTTTCCAATCTACTTTTTGGGGAGATGCTTGCAAGTTAAGGAAAATTTATGTCTAATTATGCAACCAAGGCCCCAGTAGGCTACGAGAGCCTGCTAGATAAATAATAGCGTTTCTGTTCACAGTGTTAGTAACATACCAATGGAAAACTGGTTGCCATTGGAGAGTGGAAGAGGGGAGTGGGTGAAATGACAGCCAAAGCATTTTTTTTTTATGGTTTCCCCAGCAATTAATACACTGACAAGTTGAGACTGTCACCCTGAAATGCTGCACCAAGCTAGAGAGTTAAAATTTGAGTGGCTTCATTCACATTAACATTACAGAGCAGAATTCATCCAAGGAAAAGGAGAAAATAATGAAAGCAACTGGGTTTTTTTCCATCATCATCACTTCAGGCTTTTTTATAAAAATAAATGTCTCAAAAATAAGTAGGAAAAAATAGCAACAGCAAATTTGCATCCCAGAGAAAAGTTAATGTTTCTACTTCACTAATTCATCACTGAATAATGAAATGCTGACAACAGCGACAGAGCATTTAGAAAGTTTAACTTGCAAATGCGCTCGCTCAGATTTCCAATAGAGCTGAGGATACCAAATGCTTTTGGAAATCCTTCTGCCCTTGTTTAGCGCTAATTTGGAGCTCAGCTCTTGGAAATGCAGATCTATGGACCATCAGCAAAGTCCAACACTGATTTCTTTGCCAAGGTTTTTACTACAGAATGAACAGAGTCAAGAAAAAAAAAATGTAAGGGATTAGGAATTTCCTTTCTATGAAAAATGCTCTGAGTAACAAATTCTTCACCTTGCCACTTAGGTTTCCTCCTATCAAATGTCTCCTACATACAACACAAAGGGAAAGTCACCTAACAAATACCGGAAAGGTTTAAATCAGTGCAGTGAGAGCAATATGAAAATCAGTATGACAGTCCATTGCCTGCATCAAAACAAGATATGAATAGCACAAAAGAATTTGAAATATGGTGAAAGTAACATGTTAAAAATGATTATGCAGTTAGAGAATTTTCTGTAAAATTCTACAGTAACCTGGGAAGTTCTGCCTGGAAGAACACAACTGCTATTAGAAAGCCAAAGTATACTTGGACAAAGCTTTCAAACACAAAATAATTATTGAATCTTAGGGGGCAGAATTACAAGTTGCTTTGAAACAATTTTTACAAGAAGAGTAGGGGGTAAAAGAATTTACAAATAAAATGTATGCTTTGCTGCTCTAGGAGGAAAGCAGTGAGAGCCTCTTGTAGGAAAAACCACACAGTTAAGACAAAGGTGCAGGCAACCCAAGGGGTCAGACCTGTAAGGAGGGTACGACAATGGTTACAAAATAAGAAATATATCCGTTATTTTGCTTTTGTCCTCTGTCCTTGGCAGCCAGATAAAAAATCACTTTTAGTTATCTGCAGATGCAGAGACTGATGTTCCACAACTGAGCAAACGAGGCAGTAGCTCTCATCAGCTTGGTGGCCCTGAGCCAGGCACCAGGGCTCTTGACAAGCCTGACCTCTCCTCCCTGTCAAGCTCAAATGCCACTGCAAAATTTGGCAAAATGTTGCCCTCCGTGTAGCAAGACAGACTTCCCACTTTTTGCTTCCCTGTTTGTTGTAGCTTGGTGTTTAGGAGTCCCATATATCCCTCAAGCTGCTTAGGTTGCATTCATGCGTATTGTTTTAACAGCAGCTTCTAACACGTGTTGGTGAAGCTTTTCAATCCTTCTGCTCCACCCTGGGGCCACTTGGCTAAAGTCAACTACTTCCTTACAGTGCAGCAGGTCCAAAGGAATCTGTACTGCTTAGCAGGGGCACAGAATTTTCCCCAGCCTAAATCGTTCTTAACCAGTGTTTTGCCCCTTTGTTTACAGCTGATCTTGACTAAGTTCCTCTGCAACGAGCACAGAAACACCCGAATAATTGCAATGGCATGCAGTGATTGCACACACACTATTTCATGATAGCACCACTAAGCAAAGTAAAATTGTGGCAAGATGTTATAAAAAATCTCCAGAGCTCGTATCTGCCTCTGGAACCTACTACATTATTCATCACTGAGCAGTGCTGGGTAGTGGTCAGCACAGGGCCACCTTTCTTTGCTCTGAGGAGGTTTAGACACTTCTCTCTCCCCATCAACCTCTGATGGGTGCTGAGTAGATTTTTTAAAATAGGTACAAACCGAGAAAAATCTTCACTTGTGGAAAGTCTTTAAGAGATGATACACAGGAAAAGTGGAGCTCCTGTTCTGAATATTCCACAACAACGATCAGAACAGCATGCAGCCAGCTAAAAATACCTCATATAACTAGACAGCGTGCACTTTTTTTATAGCTTGCGGAAAAGAACAAATCTGAGGAAGCTGT
This sequence comes from Dasyornis broadbenti, assembly GCA_013397935.1. NCBI lineage: Eukaryota > Metazoa > Chordata > Aves > Passeriformes > Dasyornithidae > Dasyornis > Dasyornis broadbenti. Next base: position 303,335 of record VZRN01005629.1, on the reverse strand, counting down.
CCTGCTCAACGTGCTCTGCAGTAACCAGTTGTTTGCCATTGAAGAGCTGTCAGTAAGATTTGTGCCCAGCCGAGTTCAGTGCATCAGGGTTTCTTCTCCATACTCGACCTAACCTAAACACAGGAGGGTATGACCCCTTTCCTTTAATATTAATTTATGTTACTCATATTTTTATGCTTTTCCTGGTAAGACTTCTCTTAAGCAGATAATTAAATCATTAGACCAATATACTGGCATGAACATAGTTGCAGTCCATGTGCAAGTGATTATAATTAAGTCTGTAACCACAATTATTGTTATAATAATTGTATTTCATGAAAACCGTAACTAGATTACTAATGCTAAGGCCTTTAGCAGTGATTCAAACATGGTGCAATTTTTAGCTTAGCACGTATTTTATATTTGGTATAAAGCTTCTATAACTCTGCAACACTAAGAAACATGTAATATTTTTATTAACATTAACATCTACTCAAACATCAGCATTTTACAATTACCACTGTTGCCTGGAAGTTTACTTGCTTTATCTGATTGCATTGGTTGAACCAAAGATATAACTTCACTGGGTGAACATTATATTTTTTACATCCTTAGAGCACTGTGACTACAATGCCATTGCTATTGATTTAAAACACTGCTATTACAGCTGTGAGCAGAATTCAACCCAGCCAGCATCCCACTGTGAATGATGCCATAAAAGCACATAAAAAAATGACATTCCCTTCTTCAATCTCTTTTTATGATTAAAAATGGGCTTAAGTTTGGACCACCGGATTTTGAAAACCACCCTGGACTGACAGAATCATTTTAAATAAGGCCCTCAACAGCTTCATTTCTTTCCAGCCAGGTGTGCTAGAACTTACACCATCTTGAGACAAACATTATGTCATCCTTCGAGAAAAAATAAATGGTCTTTCAGGCACTCTGCACCCAAACCATGTATGACCTGAAAACACAAAATCATCCCCTGAAGTTTCATTGGTTTCTTCCAATTCAGATTAAAAAGCACTTATGTAATATGAGAAGACAAGGAAATCATAGAAAAAAAGTGTTCTACCATCTCCTGGAATGGCTGTCAGACAGAGTTTTAACACAATGAATGATTCACAGGACAGTGAAGTCAAAGTGCCCATAAACTTCTACAGAGTGAAATTGTACCAGAACTTTTTGTTACAGAAAATGTCACCCTGTCCACTTAATGCTCTCTTGGGAGCAGCACTCTAATAAAGGAAGTAGAAAATTTAGCATACGTGGCAAGGTATGTACAGCAAGTCTATTACTTCCAAGGATCTCCTATCATATTACAAAGATATTTCAGTATCATTACCTTTGGTAATGGGAAGATTACTGGCAGTCCCAGAAAAGGCTGGAGACTTGCTGAAGGTCATACAAGAAGTCAGCAGCAAGGTGGGAGCAGAGCATAAACCAAGTCCCCAGGTCAGCTGCTAGAATGTGCTGATCCTCCTATTCATATGGCATGTTGGCTGTAAATGGGATCATCACCATTACCATGTTAGAGAGATAAATGAACCCTTGAAAGAATTAGAGCTGCTTAAATGGCCATACATCATACACTAACAGGCTTCTTCTCATCACTTTTACAGAGGTGGAATCTGATTGTGATGGAGAGAAATGTATTTAATTCCACATTGGAAAGTGAGAAGGTAAAGTTGAGTGCTTTTACATGCAAATATGAAGAAAACTTATCAGCTAGCATTTCTAAAGCTGTTGTTGTATATGCAAGAGCCATGATGATATTTTCAATTCTGTGTTACTCATCTCTCCCACATTAATTCTAGGTTGTTAGAAACTCCATGCAGGGGGAGGAGAGAGAAAACTGTGAATGCATACATTTTGCAAAATATCATCCCCAGGAATAGAGAATGTTTTTCAAAATTTGTGTGAGAATGAAATATGCCTTGCAATATCATAATCAATCACTGAAAGTACCTCATCTGGAAATCCAAGTGAGTAGAACCATGCTGCAAAACCTTCCCACAAACAATGCCTGCAACAAACCAGACCATGAAGATTTGTGTATATGCAAAACAAGTCACAATATGTTTCTTCAATTCCTTCCATCCATCTTTTAGTGACATCTAACTTCAAACAGGGGAGTCAGGTGTTGCACCACGCATCCATCACTGGCCTGAAAACTGAGTGCAATGCAGCAAGGACATGCGCTGCACCAGCAGGCTTTATTCCCTTTTCCTGTACAAAACCTGAAACAAAAAAAAACCAAACAGCTCCTCCCAGCACTCTGCTAGGAACACATCACTTCCACACTCTGCAATATGAGACTGTACAAATTGGGTTCAATATAGTTACTAAAAGTCAATGGGCAGCTTCATATTGACTAAGCTGCATAATTAGATCTGCAATACACAATCTATTCTTATCAGTTGCCATCCCTTGAAACAGAGCAGGATGTCTAGAGCTGTGATGGCAGGAGGCTCCAGAACCCCTGGAGCATACCCTAGAGAACAGGGGGAAGCAATGTGTGAGCACACTCACATATAAGAATTTAATGGAAATGTGTCTCCAAAGCAAAATTCCAAAGGGAAAAGAGAGGAAAGTGATTGTAAGAGTATTTCCTGAAGTGCTTATTGTCCAGATGACTCTGCCATGCTGAACCCCATTTCCTGAGAAATTTCAAGAAACACCATAACATGACACCATAGAGGCATCAGGGCTGGTGGGGTTGCATATTTTGCCACATGTCAGTTATGAGACCTTTGTATTGGCTAAATCTATATTATACCCTTTTAGTAATGCATCATTAACTCAAATAACTTTTGAATTGGAATGGACTTCTAGGGGTAAATGAACAAAAACCTTCTCTTTTATTGCTTGTTAGAGCTCTTAGCAGACAAGAACTAAAAATTTTCTTTGCTGTCAACGTAAGTACATCATTTCAAGATGAAGTGTAACACTGAACAATGCCTATTACTATGGTCACTTTACAGTAATCCCTGTTTCCCTATAATTTTATTTATTGATGTAATTTTACTTCAGTGTTCAATGTTCCATTTTGGTTTTCAAAATTGGTTTCCTAGAGTAAGCATATTTTCTTAATTTCTTATGCAAAATTAGGGTATTTTTTAATACTTCCAATTAGTGAAATGTGAACATTCCTCTGTAAAATTAAGACAAATAGTCAAGTCACTAAACTATATGCCTTTGTCAGATGGATATGAACATGTCCAACGTTATTCTATAGAACTCACTGGAGGATGTCTGATTCTCTAAGTTAGTAAAACCAAACACATGCTGCATTTATATTCTCCAGAAACTTCAACCTGTGGCTACTAAGAATACTTGATTAATAACAAAGATCCAACCAAAGTCATGTTTGGTAGCACATTTATATTTAGTAATATTTACTGGCCCTTCATCATTTAACTTCCTTCTTCACGAGGTCTAAGCAAAGACTTGAAAAACATGAATCAGCCCTTCTGGATTTCAAGAATAAATGCTGTAAATGATGTGAAGTGCCAGTACGCTGTCATTCAGGCAGTTTGATGCAACAGTGTGATTAAAATATTATGAATCCACAGTTCTGCATTTCCAGTCCTGGCTGCACTGAAAGAATGACGACACCAGTTACTATGTTCAGTGCAGAGCTATGTCACTCAGGGCACAGTGCACAAGAGATACAGGTTTGTGTTGAGAACAGAACCAAATGCATCCATTCATGGACAATGAACTTGTTTCTGTAGTCTCCAAGGCAGATGGGAAAAGAAACCTTTCATAAATACTCAAGACATTGGATTTTAAGTTCGAGGAATTGGTCCTGAACTGCCACATGTGAAGAGCAAACCAGAAACATCTGTTCAGAAGCTAGTAAGGATTAAACAACCAATTGCTATCAGTAAATGTAAACGTTCCACTTGGTCCCTGTATGGTTGATATATTGCTCAGTCTTCAGCTTGATTCAGTCCTTCAGCAAAGTGTGGGAGGACTCTGCTGTAGCTGACAGAAGTGGTGTGGACCACCATCACTAATGCTGAGCTGGTTTTGACTCACCACCAGCTGAGTGTTCTTCGAGGAGCAGCTTGGCAGGCACACAGAGCAGCTCACTGCCCTGGACAGTTCCTGCAGATTCTTACTAGAGACTGCACTACTTTTCCAGCAAGCTGCTTGGCTACTTTGTAAACATTGAGAATCCGATGCTCTCCAATAAAAAATGACAAAAATAGAAAAATGCCTACCTTTGTCAGTGATGTTCCCTATTAAGTGCATTAACTAAACAACAGGCACAATGGTGCCTTTCAATCTCAGGCCAGCAGCTCTGCTGGTGGCAAAATGGGAATGCTTGTGAAGTTTGATTTTTCTAAAGATCTGAAAGTCTGTTGTTCCTTTAAATTATTGATGGGTGCACTTGGATTACTGTGTTTGCACTGCTGTCCTTGATACTGGCTAGCCTGAAAAAACGTGGCTGATTATCTCTGCATCTAAATTATTCTTGATCAGGTCACTTGTCCCTGTTGGCACCTTGGAGGAGCTTTGGGTGGTCTCCTCCCTCCACCCTCCCAGCTCCAGCTTCACTAATGATGTTCTGTTTTCATTACTTGTCCCCCAGTTTTCAACAGAGATGACTTGACTGCAGCCTGACACACAATGATGCAAAGTGCTCGGTACCAGTCCCATCTCGCTCCAGAGGAACCCAAATAGGGAAAACAGCCCTGTGCAGCTCTAAGTGCACCTCAACTTGTTATAACTGGAAGTAGGCTGAGGCGTCTCCATTTCAGACACTCTGAAGTGAACCACCACTCTGGGGTTTTTGTCCATTAGCATTTCTGTATGAAAAGATTTTAACTTCTTTACCCCCATCCAGGCAGGTAAGCAGCAAACTGAGGAAATGTGTCCCAAAGGGAATCTGGAGCACAAATGTCCATCAAAAACAATGGAATGTCCTGTCTCCTCCCAGGAAAAATACTTACAGTATGTATAAAACATGTAATGCATGTTCATAGGAGCAATCAAAGGAGCTTTTAAAGAGATGGCCAGACAAAGGAAAGCTTGTCAGGCAGGGCTATGGAACACAAATAAATTACAGGAAGAAAGAAAATTAAATCACAATAAGGCTTTTCCCGGGAGACAAGAGAAGCCTATGGAACCCAGAAAGTTATGCAGAGAGATTCATTAGAGTCTTTATTAGAGTCAAATTAAGAGAGGGAAATTAACCCCATGGTTCTTGTAAGAATCTTGCTTGGTGGAGTTTTAACTCCAGACCCTCCTGACAAACAAAGCAATATATCTCCTCACAGGAGAGCTGACCAGCTTGAAGTCTTGGTCTGCTGGAGACACGTTTAGTTGGATTCAGGTTGAACTTTCTGTTCTGGGTGGGCAGACACCAAGCCTAATTCTTGCTAAAGACTAAACCACCCAGAGGTGCACCTCCTTCTCCAGGGACCTCTGTGGGAACCACAGACCAGGAGCAACCTGTTCTTTCACAAACTGTTCACTTGATTTCCTTTCATATTTTACTGTTTCTTAGATTTGCCTCCAAACATACCAAGTGTACAATCTGCCTTTTGTTCAAGAAAAAAATACTTGATGCAAAACCTGTGTCACAGATCATTTCTATTTGCAGAGAACTAAAAATATTAATCACCCAGTACTGCTCCAATTCACTCTCACCCGAATGGGTAGTACCATTCTGCTGACACAAGGAATTTGGGGAAGAGGGTTCTGGGAAAACAATTTCTCCTGGTCCTCATGCATTCCTCCATGTTCAATCTCACTGCTCAGCTCTGATAGGTTTTGACAAAGGCTTCCTAATTGTGCAGTTCCTCCATTCTGAAGACAGAACATTGATCCTGCAAAGGTGTCTCCAATTACTCGTGTGTGTGTTGACACTGTTCACACTCCTCCGTGCTGATGGCGATATAGCCTGCCCCATCTCTGTGCGTGGCTGAAGTTCACCAGGAGGTAATGACTTCGGCACTAAACATTCAAAAAGGTTTAGAGACAAAATCATAAAGCTAATTGCAGGAAGGCTGGTGGAACACAGACCTGACCACAGAACTTCCACCACTGGAAATCAGTGTAAAGTAAGCATGGTCAGTAGCTACAGTGTTAACCAGCTGCCAAGTCCTCCATTTCTCTTAATAAACACAAGATCCTGTCATAATTTTCTTTTCACATGTTGACATTTCAAATGTGTTGCTTACAAAGGTCATCTATGTTTGGGGGAAAATAGTTTAATTGATTTAATTATTGCAGAAAAATAGAATAACCAATTGCACCTTTGTTTGCAGATAAAAAACAAAATTAATGGTTGCATACAGCTGATTTAAGCACTTAAAGTTCAGTCTCTACAAAATGCTGACAGTGTAAGCTTAGATCAATACCAAAACAATTTACACTTTAGGAGCACTGGCTCTGGCTATTAACTAGTAATTATGCCAAGTTTGCTGTTAAATTGCTTTAGCTGTTTCCAAGGTGTAACTGAATTATGGCAAAACTTGTTAACACTGTCAGAGTGGGAACCCACAGCACAGTCCCAAGCATGTAACACCTTGCACAGACCCAGCTTTGGCTGATCACAGCTGTTCGGTCCATTCAATCCTCCACTCCCCTGACCTCCTGCTCAACTGCAAACCTCTTGCAGCTGAGATTCTGGGTCTTCTACACACTGCAAGTTATTCAGCAGGGTGAAGAAACTTCTCCTGGGTAAGGAACTGCAGCCAGCATGAACCCCTACTTAGCCCCATACTGGTTCTGAAACAGTACAGGAACTGCTAAGGCTTTTCCAATATTTTCACAAGTTGTAGGCAATGGCAACTAAACCTTGGATTTTGTCTCCAGACTAGAATCACTATCCTTTCCAGAAAACAAAGTCTAGAGCTTAGCTTTGGCCCACTGCAGGAAAAAATGTTTTCCTCAGTTAGTCAATGAAGTCCCCAAACAATAACGTGAAGATACAAACATTGCAAGTTTACTTATAAGCAAAAGCAAAGTTTAAAACCCCTTCACATTAATTTCCCTTTGTATCCTGCATTTACCCTGCAACAGCTGCTGAAATTAATCCCCTCTGTCATAGAAGGACCAGTTCCTCCATCACATATTACCCAAGTGATGATGAAAAATGCAAAAACAAGTTATGTCAAGGACATAAAGTAGAGCAATGTGTGAGGAAGTATGTTGTTAATCAAGCTGGATGAGCAAGACTAAGAAAAGGAGAACTAATTGCCTATCCCAGAACACGCTCTCTGTCCCCTCTGCCTGGCTTTAACAAACATACATTGTCACACTAATCCTGAAGGTAACTGAGGAGTTTGTTTAATAATGCATAAATCTATGTGTACCAAAGACTCAGCTGAGTGTACTACAGCATGTTCACACTATCATCTCCTCTAATTAATGACTCCTGCTGTGGGCTTCACCTCCCTCTGCTTTCCACAATACTCCAACCCAAAAAGCAGCCAACACTTTATCGATAGAGCATGCACATTCAAAAGTCAGAAAGCATATTAGTCTCACACTTGCTGATTATCTCTATAGCTATATATTTGGCTTTCTTGTGCAAAAAAGAAGAACTGATGAGAAGAAACATCCCCAACACTTTATAGACATCAGGTTCCTCACCCACATCTCCATCAGTTGATGAGGTTTTTGACAGCTTATTATGCACAGCTTTAAACAGAGAGAGGTAGCATAAGACAAATGGATTGGGTGAATATGGCTGAATTAAGCACTACAGAATTTCATATGCAGAGTTATTTTTAAGCTATATAAAAAGTCTTGGTCATTTGCTTGCTGGAAAGTGAAGAGGGCTTCAGCTTGTTTGCTGTTTTTAATCTGCCTGGTTTGTTGTCAAACATATTATTTGAAGATGCTGTCAAAAAGAAGACATCACAAGGTGAGCTCTCACAGCATAGCGCAGCTCAGCGAATAATGCGATGATAATTTTATAGAGTGAAATTGTTCTTTAGGTATGAGAAACAGGATTTTTGAGGGTAAACACATTACCCAGCTGGGTACCTCAACTTCGGCAACTTTCCCTGTTGCAACAGCAAGAGGGAGATACAAACTATGCAACAACTGAAGTATTTATTTGCCAGCCTCTTGTGCTGCACGAAGCTCCAGGAACAAAGCATTTAGCAGTTTCCTATGTTGGACAGCATGAGAACAGTTGAGACTGATAGCACTGAAAATTGTAATTCCTCCTTTTGGCTTCTCCTGCTCCGTCTCTTCCTTTCCCATCGCCTATTACATTCATCTCTTTGCACCATTTCTGTTTGTTTCCAAAGGCTGCCCTGCCTTTGACATGTGCCCTGTCCTGCTTCCACACATCAGCGACAACACAAACAACACCCTCAGTGCCTCAAAAGCACCCACTGCTTCTGCCCAAAGACATCTCCCCTGCCATGCTCCAGTGCCACTGCAGAAAACCTTCCATTGTTCCCACATATGGCACTTTCCTGGCTATGCAGGTTAGCTTCATCCCTGTCTTTATGTATTGATGTTTCTCTACCAAAACATTCATGAAGACAAGAATATTTGAGTTATGAAGATGTGACCTTGATCTGCTGAAGGCCTGAGCCCTCCAGACTCCAGAAAGTGCTCAGTACCTTGAAAAGTGGGACCTTTTGCCCATCAGATTCAGAATCTCAAGACACAAACATCAGCGATAACTACAGGTAAAAACTTGCTGGCATGTCTCAAAGTGAAACTATCAATTCTAATTAAATCCCTTCTTTTGCCACAGAGTTTTACCTCCCCTGAAAAATTTGGCATCTCCTGGCTCTTGTGAAATAACTTGACTGACAATACAGAAGCCAGAGAAATAAGAAAATTCTGTTGCTCAGGACTTTTTAAGTCATTTAGTCTGAGGAAAATTTTAGAACACTGTTATAGCCTTCTGATAATTTTAACACAGTTTCCAAGCAGAAATGTCTCAGACAGTCAATTTAAAAAAAGTAAATACACTGTCAAATATGTCCATTTCTTGAGCTGATTTTTTGCTTTAAAAATGTGACCAGAAAGTTCAAAACCAAGATTGCCAAGTCAATAAGAATTCCAAATCCTATCTACCAAATACAATAAATTGGACACTTACTTGGGCTTCAAAGATAAAAAAAAAAGAGGGTTTAGACAAGACAGATTAGCTTTGCAAACTAGAATTCTTCTTTTACATAAAATAAATTATTTGATAAAAGATTAGATTGTTTACAAAGAAGTCAGCACTTGCCTTCAGCATTTCCTCATCTGCCAAGCGCTGTGACAGCAGTGCAGGGTGGACACGCACCAAGGATGGCACATCCATCTCCACACCCCAGCCACCCCATGAGCTGGGCTTTTTCTCATTCCGGACTGCTCTGCTGGGGCTGCCAGGTCCCCACTCTGACCTTATCATGGTTGCAGCTCGCCTGGCACCAGGAATGACACAGGGAATGCAGCTCCTTTCCATCTGGCAAGACTTCAGGTTTCTCTTTTTTATTACCAAATGCAGACAGGCAGCCACACACACAATGATGACATTTTCCAGCAGCAAACTTCTTCTTGCCCTACTCTCACATGGCACTGCTGCCTCTGGAAATTGGGACTTCCCCTTGCTGCTTCTTTTAATCCATGCAGTAATTGACTACTGCAAATCAGTATTAATTCAAAACTATCTGCTAGGAACGAGGGGAAGAGGCAATATGCAGAACTACCAGTTCCCACCATTTTATCTAAGCTTCCCAAAAGCTGGGCAATCTCTGTGATGTCCCAAACCCATGACATTTGACTGAGTCACAAAATAAATAAAAAAAAATAATTTAAAAAAAAATCCCAATTATAGCAAGACACTTGCAAACAGAGCTTATCCTCAAATACTACTAGGGAAATAGCAAGTGCTTTTCAGGACTGGGGAGGGACTTCATTGCTGACCTTTTATTTTTGGAACTGGCAGTGATGAAATCACTTTTTTGTGGCTACAAACCTCACTACAAAGAGCAGACAATAGGTGCATTTTTCTTGTTTTGCTCTACAAACTTTTCTGGCTGGAGAAAGTGTATTTGCCCAGGTCAGTGCTGTTCTCCTTCTGCTCTTTCCTACTCTTTCTTCACATTATTTTCTATCCATCTTACCAGAACTAGATGGAGGCAGTCCCATGTCTGCATATAATTGCCGAATAGCTCTGTACATCAAGGAAAAATCATCCCTAGGCAGAGAGGCTCCATAAGGGCCCAGCATGAGTAAGTCTCCATGATGGGCAGATATTTTTAGGTGGCATTTAGGACCTTGCCAGCATGCTGCAGATTTACAAAATCAGCAAGGCAAGCTCAGGAGGAGGAGGATTGTGCCTGGATCCCCCAGAGGGGAAAAATCTTGTGGAGAGAGAATAATTCATTCACACCTCTTTCTTGCTCCCTACCGTTGACTGCTTGCCAAAGTCACAAATCCCAGGGAGCTGCTGCCAAGTTGCTCTTTCTTGGGAGCAATTTTCATGGTGGCTGTGGGACAAGCAGCCCACCTTCCCTGGTGCCAGCCCACCCAACTGCTTGGAGAGCATGCAGTATGTGACCAGCCTGAGCAGGGTGCCACAGAAACATGGTGGGGGTCTCTATGCAACGCCACTTCCGTAGGGAAGTGTGACTCCAAAGGTGTCTGTGAAGAAGAGGCACTAGGAATGCTCAGAGCTTGTGTGCTTGCACTACACTGGAGACCACCTCTCCATCCTGGGCAGGAGTCAGTATGAGCAGCAGGAACAAACTGGAGCACTCAGAGGGCTGGCAATAGTTAGTTCGGCTAAATTGAAGGGGCCTCTCACAGATGGCACATAATAAATTAACTCCATGAGTGATATAATGCTCCCAAAGTACTACAGATTACCCTCAAAGGAGAGGGTGACTCTGCTGAGCTTAAATAAAAAAACTCTGTACATCAACTATGCATTAACTACATGACTTAGGAAGTCAAACCTGTGACCAACTCAGTACAGGGATCAGATAAGTCAGGTCTTGCACAGAACATGTCAAGTACCCAAAGCCTAATTTTTTCATTATTTAGCTTAAAGGAGGTTTGACTCCAAAGGAGTAGGTCCTTTATTCATCAAATACACTTCAAAAACTTCCAAAAAAAAAAAAAAAAAAAAAAAAAAATCCTGTGCCACATGTATATTTCCCTGCAGCTTTTCCTATGTGCTAATAGATAGGGATTGATGTTGTGAAATTGCTGCAGCAAGCTGAGAATAATGCATGAAGTAAGAAATTCTGCCCAATGCACAGAGAATATGGATGTGTTATGTTACTTGCTGTGCATTGCACAGATACGCAGTATTCGTCTCAGTCAGAGCAGCAGCCAGGAAAGCTTTCAAAGCCCAAACAGTTGTGCACACCTGATGCAAAAGGCCAGCAAAGCTGATGGCTCACTCCTCATGGAGTCCTGCTGTCTCCTAACAGCAAGAGGAGGTGAATTAACGGATGCAAATAAACAGGAGGTGAGGGAGACCAAAGGGCAGCAGGGGGGAACTGAAAACACAGCATCAAGGGTATAAGCAGCTCTGTAAGGACCAAGTCTCATCACTACAAGCACAATGCACGTGTGGAGATGCACAGAACGGATTTAGAGCAGCACAAGAGCAGCACAGCTGGGTGTGTGGAGAGCCTGGGGAACGGAGACCTGAGCAGAGCACTACCAAGGCAGGAAGGGTGTGTACGTGGCAGGGCCATCAGACCACACCACCCCAAAGGGCATGCAGGTACACTTGTAGTGACTTTAAAGTGTGCCTAACTCTGTGATTTCCCTCCCAAGCCACTAAATTGCTATTTGTTGCTCTTAGATGCCATCATGTATTTGGCAGGTTACAAGAGGGAAGAGTAAAGGCACGAAGAGGATAACAGCTGCATCCCATGCTTCATGAAACAGTTAAGCCATTTTCCCAGAGCTCCTTACTGTGTAGGCATCTGAAAAAAACCCACAACCACCTTTGTGGGAACAACTTCCTCTTCCAAACAAGTGCTGGTGCAGGGAGCGTCCTTCTCTACACTTCACATTTCTTTTTTCTGCCATGAGGGCACGGACCACTGAGCTACCAAGCCAGCAAATATCCCCTTATCCCACCAGCTCCATCTGCCCAGGAGCACAGCCTGAGGCATTCCCAGCTGGCTCCTGCACCTGACCTACATATCTTTTTTAAGGAGTTACTCAGCTTTTTGTAAAAACAGGTGAATTTCTACCAGAGAGGGGATTCTGTCTCCATCTGTACTGGGACTTTTAAAGTGCATTTGCACAAGGGCTCAAAGACAACATTACGTCTTTTTAAGGATGATGCAGCTGCCCGTCTCTTTCCTCTCTTGGGCCCATTGCTCCCCTGTAACATCCCAGGTCTTCTTTGATCACCCCTTGCCCCACACCCTGCTGAGGCTTTCAGTCTCCAGACCAGTTTATTTTGCATTAGTATAAATTGTAAATGCACAGATCTGCTGCATGGGAAAAATAGCTTTGTATGGGAATGGAGGTGTGAAAGAATAGCGCTGAATAATAACAGCCTAGAACAAAGTCCATGCTGACCTACAGCTGACCTCCATGCTCTCAGTCACAGAAGTGAGTCCCTTTGCAAATCCATGCTGAAATACCTTCTTTCTCAGGACCCAAAGAAAATATCAAATGTATAAAAAGCAAAATCACATCCTTCCTTTTTATGTTCCTGTATATGCAGGACATACCCCTTGCGTCTTTGTGAGAGTGTGTAAAGGAGTCTTCATGTGACCCTGGGAATTGCTGCCCACATCAGTGATTCTGTGCTCAGTGCCAGAGGCTGCCTGACCTGCATTTCAAAGGAACAAAACAGTTTTGTTATTCCAGAAACTCAGCTCATTATAGAGCACTGCACTCACAGCAATCTGTGAGCAGCTCAACTCCCAGGGCAGATGGAAAGTCAGTGGTGCTGTACAACTGATATCCTGCTTGCTGGTAATGCTAAAATTCATGTGGAAAACGAAACAGCAAGACATGCTCAGCAGCAAAAAGAACAAAACAATCCAACCTGATGAAAATTCTGGGTCTCTGCTCTAAATAATGCTAAAAAGAATTAAAAGCAACAGTATGGCCTTGTTCATTTTGGTTTTTTTTTACTCGTCATTTTGCTAACAAATTACACTGGGAATTCTTCCTTCCATAAACTACCCATTCCACCATTCATCTCTGATAAGGATTCTCAGCCCACCAGATGCCATTAAGACACTGACTAAAAATTCATCCCACATTGTTTGGCTTTCAGGGAGCAATTGGGTTTTTTTTAAACCTTAAGGTATCATGCAAAGGTATCCTTTAACATTTACAGGATAAAAGGAATGTAAGTTAAAATCCATTTTCTTTCTTTCCCTTTCTGCATCCTGCACATTCTCATGGTCTTTATGACTTTTGTATGGAAGTTGTCACAAACTTCTCTGGAGGAAGAGCACAGCTACGCGAGCTCCCTGGCTGAAGATTTTGCAGGCATATTCATTCTAGGATTTGAAGACAGATTTAAAAATCTCTGGTCCAAAAACAAAGGTGAAGCAAGGCATTTAAAATATGAACGCTGGTATTAGGCAATTACTTTTCCTGCAGTTTTCAAAATGTTGCATAAATTTCTAATAACCCCACACTGAGGAAATAATTTCATCATATATGATTAGCTACTTTCTGAAGGAAATAGCAGAGTGAAAAGTACAAATTGACAGAATTCTACTATTTTTCCTCTTTAGAGTTGCAGATCAATATATTCATACCATCTTCTTTCCTCTCTAATTAACATGCAATGGCATGTCTTGAAGAAGAGAAATGGTGTGTACATTTCTGTGACAAGTAAAGCAATTCCCTGACATGTAACTACAAAATACTTGGGAAACTATAAAGGACCAAAAAAATACCCAATAAAAATTTAGATAGCACCAGTTCTTCATGCTGACAGAGCCTAAAATTAAAAACTGAAAGTCTAGAATAGGTGCACAGAACCTACATGCAGAAATGAAACGCTGAAGGGAGCACAGCCTCATCTTGTTTTATATAACATTTACTGCCATCCATCCACCAGCACCTGTGATATCCAGAGGCACAAGTCCTCAGAGAGAAGTTACTCATTTTGCAAATTTCTCATTTTCCTTAAAGGGCTCAGAGGAAGAAAAGTAATTCAACAGAAAACTGGCCACATCTTGAACAAAGACATGCAAACACTATATTAATTAACGCTACACACAGTTACCTCTGCTCATCTAACTTCCTAGAGCCTGATACCAGCCTTGACAGGTTTTCATAACAATAAAATGCAATAAGTGAATTTGTGTCCTGAAGGACTCTAAGCTGCAATGTCACAAAGCCATGAAAGATAAATGATGTCTTAACTAATTTTCTGATTTCTTGTTTCCCCAACTTCGCTCATTTTGTGATGAGGAGAACTCATTTTTCTATTTGGCAGATAATATCTAAGTTAACCCTGTTAATAGCTACTATTACCATCACATGAGCATGTTTGTGAAAACAAGTGTAGTTTCATTCTGACACTGACCTCACAGCACTTCAGTTTTATTACAAGCACAAGATCCGTCAGTAACAAAAATTGATGCACTTATCCAGAGATTCTGCTTGTCTGCCGCTAGAATTTCATTCATTTTTCTTTTGCAGAAGTTCATCTTTAAGCAAGGGCAGATTCATGGTTTAAATTACTGTCTTGACACATCATCTGTTGCTTTGTAAATTCGTACAAAGAACATAATTTCCACAGTCTTTAGGAGATTAAGGATTACTGTTAACCATCACTGCAGGCACTGTACTGATCTGAATTTAACATGAACTGTGTAAACCTAAGTGAACTTAAAAGTGGCTATTTAAAATATTTCCTCATCAAACACTCATGCTGAGAATAATCTTAATTGAGTAACCCCATTCAATGCTAATAAGGTGCTTTTAGATGTCAGGACTCAACAGATGAATTTTAGAGAGACTTTCCAAACCTCAATTGTCTGAAACGGAGGACTTTTTAGTATTGAATGGGAGTCGGTTTATGCCTGAGGTGAGGAAAATGGTGAAATTCTATCCACTCTGCCACTTGAAGTGTCTTAACTGTATTGTTTCTGAACATGATTCTCATTCCAGATGTTGTTTATTGGGTGCTCCTAATACATATAAATACATATATAAACACCAACATCCCTTTAAGAATTTTGTACCTGCTTGCTATCTCTTGATCAGCTTGTCACATCCCCAAATACAATTATTTGTGGGTGATCTTGGTGATCATTCTTCTGCCAAGATAGTTGCTTCTTGAAGAAGCTAACAGCACTGAAGTCAAGCAGACACTTCTGAACCACATTCTCTGGTGGAATCTCAATTCAGTGACCAACCAGACTCAGATCCTTCCTAATTTAGGACTAACATGTCAACACCTAGAAATTCTGGCAACTACTGTAATCACACTTTTTCATGTACTAAGAAAAAGATAAGAAGGAAATGAGCTTTTTATGCATTTTCATTTCCTTTACACATGAGGCTTAGTCATCATATCCCACAGGATTCTCCCACAGCAAAGCTCCATTGTTTTCTCTTGGCAAGAAACAGCTACTGATTTTTCAAGACCACGTATTTTCTAAGGGAATTAGTTACTTGTGTTGTTCCTGTGGGGTTTGGATGCAACACAGCCATCGCAGAGCTTGCCTGTAGGATAGCAATGTCATCTTGGAGGATACTGGGTGTTCTACCTGAACTCAATCCCTTCCATCTTCCCAGAGGTGTTAGAAAAAAAAACAAAACAAAAACTTGCAGTAAATCAAGTTAGTTGCTTTCTCAAGAGGCAATCTGCGTTTTAAAAAGTCAGTAAGTTTTATCCCTCAGAGAGAAGGTTTAGTATATTTTTTCCATTAAATGAGTATTACCCAAACAATAAAAAAGACATTGTTTTGCTTAAACAATTTGCTGTTTTACAAGATGCATTTTGCTTGGGCCGTGTTTTTGAGATATAGCTGTGCGAACAACCTGCTTGCTTTTTCAAATTAATTTTAAAACCTTTCTAATCTTTCACTTTGCCCAGAAGTTGGTGTGAGCTGCCTACCAACAGGAGAGAGAGACATCAAGAGAAAAGAATGAAACGCAACAGCCAAAAGTCTCATATTCACTATCATCCCCTGTATGACATTCTCTAAAGCCAACGGAAGCAGCTAATCATTGCAAACCCTTCTTTCTCCACTAAGGTATATTAAATTTAACATATGCACATGCAAACCAATTTGGTTAGTGGGTGATTAACTGCCTTGTGCTAGATTCTGAAGTTTGTGCAAAGCATTTTGCCTTCCCAGTTGCTTTGCAATCTATCCTGTTTTACTCTGTCATAAACACCTGCTGTTCAGACAACTGCATTTAAGATGGGCTTAAACATCATAACACTGGGCTAAAACACTATAATATTGGTCTTAAATTGGAGCCTGAGCTGGGCCCAGGGAAAATGCCGTATCTTGCTGTGGCACATCACCAAGAGGCCTGGGGGAGTTGCAGGTGAGAGACACCCAGACTAGTGTTTGGAGAAGCTGCTCTGCAATGCAGGGAGCCCCAACAGAATAATGCCTGAAGGGATGTGTGTGCATTTACAACTCAAGGAAAGCAAGGAGGAAATTAAGATGAAAAGCATCACCTGTCTGTAAGGCAGTGAATTGCAGAAGTCCTTTTATCCGGCAGGACTTGGGTTCTCTGGAGTCAATGGACAGTTTGGCTCCAGTGGCACAGGGACATCTTTTCTGCATTAGTGCTCTCACAGAGATACCTGAGGATTGTGACAGACAGCTGATGCCAAGTGCCCAATGCAACAACTCCTCAGAAGCAAAAGACATTTTCTCACCTGCGACTCCAAGGGGGTTGGTTCCAACAGGTTTGATATCTCCAGTCCCTGTATCACCACTTAGCTTGGACTGAGCAGCACATCTGTTCTGTTCTTCCTTTGTAAAAGATCCTTTCGTTGTCTTGCACAGCAGAGATCATGTTAAGCCTACACTGACTTTTATTGCAACATCATCTTGCTGGGTGGAAAGTCCTCTGTCATGTGTTGTTTTAAAGATAGTATTAACATCCCTGGCAGAAACACGGAGCTGGGTGACACCTCCTATGTGAAGTTGATTCATGCTTGTGCTAAGCCTGGGTTTGGTCCAGCTGACATGTCAGCTGAGTTACTGCACTGCCAGTTTAATATTTTGCCATCTGCTAACTGAGA
Organism: Dasyornis broadbenti; assembly: GCA_013397935.1. NCBI lineage: Eukaryota > Metazoa > Chordata > Aves > Passeriformes > Dasyornithidae > Dasyornis > Dasyornis broadbenti. The sequence goes on along the minus strand of VZRN01005629.1, from coordinate 286,165 downwards.
GCTCTGCTGCCTGCTGGGTTCTATAAAGACTTTTTTTTTTATTACATTACACATGGCAACATCTGCCACAGGATTTAGCTTGGCTCAGCTTTCTAATTAAACAAACAAACGTTACATCTCCGTACAGGATTGGGTCTAACGATTGTTTATAAAATCTAAGATAGGTATTTAAAAGATATACATTGTCTGTTCCAGATGAATAAATACCCCTCCTACCGTTTGGAGTGGCAGGGAGGGATTGTTAGAATAAGCTAAAGGTGCTCAAATACTCCAGTTTACTATACCTAAGCAACCAGAAGTTATTGCATTTGTTGTTATTTTGGTCTAATTTTATTCCTTAAATTATTCAATTTTACACTAATTAGAAAAATCAGATTATTTCAAATTCCTGTCAGCTCCTCCCCTGAGTACTGTCTGTCTGTAAAAACAGGGGAGAATACAACAGACTCACCCTGTGTTTGATTTCAGAGAAGAGAGAGCCCTGAACTGAGAAACGTTGCACTGTTCAGCCACCACGAAAGGCACCATGAATGCACTGCCCAAGTCCATTTCAAACTGAATTGCAATGGGAGCAATCACTGAACAACTATCACTGGCTGTGCACCTACATCAAGGCTCTCCCATGTGTTCCAGTCACCTGCAGTTACATCAAACTGGGAGGAAACCTGGATGAAATCCAGGCCTACTGAATTCAGTAGGAATGTCACAAGTTCATGGGTTTTTTTTTAATCAGTCCTAAACAAAAACTTGAATTTTATTTGAACTTTAACCTTTCTTTGACCAGTATTTATTATTTTAACAAATCTCTTACTTTAAAGATTAAAGGAAGGGTGTCTACAATTCCAAATATGCCAGCTCTCACAAAAAGGGGAAAAAGTAATCCCAGGTTTAAATTTCAAAAATCAAAGGGACAGTATAGCAGAACTAAACGTACATTTTCCAGTCTTCCTCTCTTTCATTTGGGTTCTTGTTTGCTGCAGTCAGTTGCAAAAACTATTCAGGAGTGACTTAACAGACTCCCCACCCACCTTAATCTTTCAACATTAGAGAAACTCCTTACTTAAGAGTATAAAGGTCTATCCATTTGCCACAAAACAAATAAGACAAGATCATAATAAACAACTAATCAGATCTACAATCCATAGCATTTCTATACGTAACATTTATAAAAATCTTTTTATTTCCAAGCCTGGAAAAACTGGCAGCTCTACATGTTCAGATTAAACAAGACATGCTCGAGGATATGTTTGACATAACTGCTTTTATTTAATTTTTGACCATAATATTTGGATATTTACTGGCTCGAGGAAATTATGAATATTTTTCCATATCACTGGTACCCACACAATGAATTATTTATGATTTGGTCATCACAAACAGATGACCCCCAACACATGATCTTTACCATCTCTCTTCTAGAGTTCAAATATTAAGTCTGACATTGCTTTTCTGAAGATCCTGCATTCTTCTGGCACAAAAAGAGATGGTGATAAAGAGGCAGAAGCCTAATTACTTACACATAAAAAGATGAGCACATCTGCCAGGTACTGTCAGTACCGATAAAGATCAGGTTCAAACAGCTAGGAATTGCTCCTTGAGATAACAATTCCCACGTAACCAAAGAGCCTATGGGCACACTGGATACCTTCCTAGGTGGCCTTTTTAATTTAAAATGGCACTTTCCTACTTACCCTGCCTTGTTCTGGCCTTAGTCCTGGTTTTAAGGGAATTCCAGGAGAGCAGGGCATTCAGGTGCCAGTGAGACCCTCCTGTCCCACTCGCCATGCCCTGAGTCCTGCACAGCAGCTGCCAAGGCAGAGCCCTCAGCTCACACCAGGAGCTTTCCCTGGCAGCAAACGATGCTCTGGAAAGAGGGAGAGGACAGAAGACACTCCTGCTGAGACTTTCTCCCTGTCCCAGGCAGGTGCATGTGTCAGTGTCTGGAGGCTCTGTGCTCTGAGCCAGCTGAGTTGGGGCTGGAGGAACAAACGCCTGTAAGTTTGCTGCGTTACACTGCCTCTTAACACCTCACACACCGTGGATGAGCAGGAAATTTCAAATACTTAAGGAGATGTTAATGGAATTTGAACATTTCCATCCTCAAAAGATGTGTTCAGCCCTCAGAAGAATTCCAAGAAGAGGCTGTGCCCACTCACACCAGCGCCCACAGAGATCATCAGCCAGGAGGGGAATTTATCTCGAGGCCTTGCCAATGAGACATGCCCTTCACCACGGGAATTACTGCTCCTGGGTGACAGGAGCTGTGCAGCAGTGTTTGTCAAACAGACAGGCCTCCACTCATATGGAGCTGCTTTTTCTGTGCATGGTCCAGCTGTGGCTCCTGCAGCCACTCAGTTCAGCTGAGCCAAATCCCAGCCTTCGTGCAAGAAGCAGATTTTCCCACTGACACAACAAATCCTTCTTTATGCCACATGAATCCTTGGGCTCCTCGGTCTGTTCCCAATTCAATCAAGAGCATATCCCTGAGGTTTCCCAAGTCTGTTAAAGGGAGCAGCTCATTTCTGTTCAGAACCCTTGTGGTTTAACCTCAGTGGGTGACTAAGTCCCTCACAGCTACTCCCTCACTTTCCCCCCATGGGATGGTGTAAGAGTTGAAGAATTAAAGTGAGAAGACTTGTGGGTTGAGGTGAAGGCAGTTTAACAGGTAAAGCAAGAGCTGCGCACACAAACAAAGCGGAAGAAGGAATTCATTCACCACTGGCCATGGGCAGGCAGGTGTTCAGGAGAGCAGGGCTCCAGCACTGCTCAAGATGTCTTGGGAAGAGAAATGCCATTCATTTAACAGATTCCTCTTTGGGAGGGGGAGACAGTTACACTCAGTAGAGTTTTTTCACAGAAATTCTCTCAACTGTAGCCCTACTGAATTCCTTTTAGCTCAAATAATACAACCCAATTCTCAAACCCGTCTCTGACCCAAGGAGCCCTAAATCTGTATCACTCTGCACTTGTCATCCACAGATTCTCTTGAAAGTGCTGACCTAGTCTTTTTTTGCCAAAATACTAAAAAACAGTGAAAATAAAAGGAACAATCCTATCAAAAAACATACTGAAAGTAACTGCTGGGACTTTCACTTCTGAAGTCACACAGAATATGACTCAAAAAAATGGCAAGTGAAACTTCACCCTAATTGAAGAGAAAATTGGCAAGAATAACAAAGTTCTCCCTGAAATGACTGATTCAGTATGCATGGAAAAGCTGGATAAACATCACATGATCTCCCTGGACCCTCTAGACATAAACAATGCAATCAAAAGGAAATATTTACTTCCACTCTTGATGGTATTACCTGAGGGATAGCAGATGCCAGATAGTTCAGTGTTTATTAGAAGCAAGTCGCAAGTTTGGCAATTGGAACTGGCTCAACCCTCTCTCACATTTTTGTAATTTTATAATACCATATGGTCTCTCTGACAATCTTCTTGTTTAAGTTCAGCTGTTTCATAGAACACTTAAACTGAAGTTATGCATATTGAAGATATAATAGTAAGCAATAAAGGTATTTCGGGGAGGGCTGCAAAATTACTGAGAAATGCAGATTGCTATTTGAACAAGTTAGTATATGTTAATAAAAAGCTTAGTACCTTTGGGCTTTGGGATCTGACAACCAGATTTAGTGCACACTGAACCTCAACCTCATGAAACCACAAGGCTGCTGACGTATGACCCTGAGGTCCTGCTGAACTCCCTGAAACACGGTGATACACCAGCTTGGAAGATGAGCACATAGGTATATCATATTTAAAGCTTTATAAAACTGAACAGCATCCTGTGCTGGCTTCAGAAGTAACAGCAGACTAATATTGTGTGTCTGGTGTCATTCACCTGGGTGAAAAGCAATTGCATTTTGCTAAAGCTTGCAAGAATAAAAAAAAGACAGTACTAGGAGGGTGTCATAATTCTACACTGACATCACTTCGATTAGTTTTGTCCCCCACATTCTGCTACACTATGCAAACTAATCCAGTCTTTCCAGACCTCTGCCTTCCTGCACCATTCCCCTCTCCAGTCTCGCTGTTCCAGCAACAAGTGAGGGGAAAGCTGCAAACGGGTCTGACAGTCCTTCCACTGGGCGGCAAAGTGCCAGGAGGAAGCTGCTGTAGAGCACTCCACAGGGTACAATGAAATTGGCACAAAACTTCTTAGACTCTTTCCTAAAACACTTTCAGGTTCTGGGAGCTCAGAGTTTTGCCACTACTCATGCCAAAGGAACTACTACAGTCATTTCACTTTTCTATATGAAAATATAGAAATAGAGGCTCCCAGAACAGCCCCTGTTAGAATGCTTCCATTCAGCTGCTGTTCATCTTAAGATATCTGAGAGACTCCTAACGTAACCCTGGGCCCTGCAACCCTCCTTGACTGAGACAACAAAGGAATGAGTATTGGAACACAGAAGGGCTGCTGGTTTGGGATTTTTTTTTATTTTTTTTTTCAACTCAAGTGTAACTGTGCCTTCCCCTCCTCTTTTTGTTTTAAAACAGATTTCCATACTGATTTTATGGACTAGTTTTGGGTTTCTGTTTCTACTTAAGAGCTATTCCTTCTAACCTCTCCTCTGGTGCTGTAAACGGGCACCTCTTTGCCCCAGGGAAAACCATCAACCTAAAGTTGCAGTCTTTGGAGGTATTTAAACAAATATCCAAGGAACTCAGAACTCAGTTTCTAGCTTCAGTAAATGGCCTCAGCCACACAGTGACAGAAATCAGCCTGACCTCTGCTGACAGCATTTACATTCACTATTCCAGCTCCTGCTTCCAGGAAAATTACCCACATGCTGAGGTTTAAAGAGTTTGGCCCACTTAGAGTGGAGCCATGCTCCTGACAGTAAATGTGAGCACTGATGCTGGCAAGAGAACAGGCAGCTCCAGTCACGGTCGAGTGGCATATTAGGTGCCAATCAAATGCCAGTGACTTTCCAGGGAATTGAGGGCAACTAGAGCTTCAGCTAATGAAGTCCTACATTTACTGGATCATCAACAAAATGCATTTTCTAAAAATGCATCACTATGACACAGCAATCAGTTTTTTGCTAACAACTTATTTAACTGTATCATTTATTGATTATATCTACAGCAAGGAAAAGTATTCACAAGTTCTTGCTCCTCCATGGCTGAGAGCAAAAATATAAAAATCATATAAAACAGAAAAACTCAAGAGAGTATTTAAAGCCTGCTCTTATTTTAGCTCCACAGACTTAAACAACTTGACACTATGGCAATGCAATGGGTCTGGGCCTCATTAATTTTTAATCAACCTTTATTCACCATAGCTTTTGAAACGAACTGTTACTAATGACTAGTCATATGTCAGTCTAATGAATGGGATGCAAACTTCCATTAAAATAATGAAATTAGCTTGTTTGACTTCTGTTCCAGTTCCATAGCACACAGCCCCAGGTAATTACAGTTAGCATTACTTGCCCATATTAAAGTCTGTTTATTTACTTAAGGTCTTTAGTTAGGACAACCCAATTTAGCTCATGTGAGCTGCTTTCTGTGAGTTGAAGACTATTTGTCTTATCAACAAAGAGATAAATACATGCAGACAGTGCAAAGTGCTAAAATATCAATTATGTACACATGGAACACTGAAAAAAACAGAATAAGCACACAATCCCCAGTGATATAAACACATCCCAGTGTTTCCCTGTGGCAGCAGCAATTACTTTTGGAAAAAAGAACAAGGTCTGAAAGGCATCTTTGCTGGGTATAATTTGGCCTCTTCCAGCAACCTTTACCCTTTAGGATCCCAAGTATAGGCTAAAAAAAAAAAAAAACAACCCAAACTAAGTCTTGAAATATTATTGTGCTCTAGAGTGCACAGGTCATGACACACTGCAATGACCTTATTTTCAAAAGTGTATCACTCTGATCACTCTGGCTCCACAGCATGCCCCTTAGGAATGAAGGCCTCTCAGACTAACTTCCAGTGAAGAGTTGTTATCAATATGTTCTTACATAAAAATATGTTACAACATCAATAATGTTGTGAGTAGATCATATTCCAACTTCACCACAGCTTCTTCAGCAAGCCCCTACATCCCATAATCACAGATAACATCTGAAAGTGATGTTGATTAGCAAACACAAAAATCCATCATTGTTGATACAGAAACTCCCACTTTGAGTTCAATCTCAAATTGAACACAATATGAATATCTGTGAAATAGAAACTTCTTTTTTTTCTTCCCTCAGACACATCCAGGCACCCCATAAACAGGCAGATCTGGAACAAATACAAGCCAGGACTGAGCTTTAATGGGATTTCACAGGAAAGACTCTGAATTACTCCAGCTGACAGCTGTAAAAAAAAAAAAAAGTGACCAAAGAAACGTAGGGTGAGTGCTATGCCCAGTGACAGCCACCATGTCACAGCTGACAGCAAATGCTGGATTCTCCCAGCTCAAAGCCTGACACTTTTCTGACTGACAGTGCAAATGCCAGTTTTAAAACCTATAGAAACCTAAACTGAAGGGACATCCTGTGCTCACAGAGGACTGACTGCCTCATGCAGAAGAGAGAAAGGAGCTGCCTTCCTGTCCTGTTCAAAGCACATGAGACTTGATGACCATTTGACAAATAAAAGTCACTATTGATAAAGTTGTGGGGTTTTTTACCTGAACCTCCAGAGTACATGAGCATTTAAATAGCATTCGTAAAAAAGATAGAAAAAAGGGAAGATTATATCAGGTCTGCTTTCCTCTCTATTGTTATCTTCCCCCTGAAAAATAAAAGCACTGACTTGTCCAGATATTCTTCCTGGGAGAGCCAGGCACAAAAATATGCACGCTCATGTTACTGGTTTGTCCCTCTCCCCACAAGCCAGAGGACACATTGATCTCAGCTAACTTGATTTAGCTCAGCCTGCAGTCTTTCTTCTTTTGTATTACATTAGGCCCTGATCCATCCTTCAAATTACCTTTGGCAATTAATTGAGGTGGCCAATTCAGGAGCTTAATTGCTCTCTTTTACTCATGTCATCAATACAAACCAACCTCTGCATTAGCATACCAGGTAACTCTGGTGTAACAGTTCGAACTTTCGGGGTTTGATTCGAGCCTTAGAGCCCAAGAGTCCCTACTAGAAATAAGTCGAGGTGACTTTCCCGTATTAATGCAAGAAAAGCTCAGCACAGCGAAGAACCAAGCTCAGACACCCAGGGACCTACACCATCACTTCTACCAAAAATTACTTCCCCTTTTACCAGAACCCTTTACAGAAGGTCACACAATTCCTGACCTATTCCTGAGAGAATTCCTGTACCTCAGCATGTCAGACGGGGTGTTCCTGTGGCTGAACTCTTACCTGACGCTTCAGGGAGGATTTAGAAACAGATAATTGGGTGTATAAGAGGTCAGTTCCCAGCTCTCATTAGGTCAAAATGAGCTTGAACTCTGAAGCACAAGAGAGTTTTTTTTATTTTTTCCAAAGACTGGTAGATTAAACAGTTGTGTTACTTGTGTAGATTACAATTTCTACCCTGAATTTCTGGATTCCAGTTAACCCTCATGGCAATAAGTCCTGTGCTGTGGGTGAGAATTAATTCCTTTTGCTGTGTCAGAGTTTCTTGAGCACCTGGAAGAAGGCATTCGATAATACTTAAAGGTAAAAACGAGAAACAAATGTTAATTAAAAAAACAACCTGAATCAATTATCAGTTACCTTTTCAATTGCTATAAAGGAATCAGCTTTTTAAATGTCTCTTTATGTAACTGTTCCCTCCTCTCCAAACCTGCCCCAGTTCTGCAGCAAATTCAGAGACAGACATTGCAGATCTGTGCACTGACAGGGCAGGAGCATCTTCCCACCTGTATCAACACTTGTCACATTTCTCATGCATGGAAGAATTGCACTTTTTTATTGCAGCTGCACATGGAGTACCCCACAGTGACACCTCAGTTTCAGACCTGGACAGCTATTTAAATCTCAGTATGGTGCATTGTGTAATTTAATTTTTTCCTCTGGTATGTGCTAGCAACAGCTGCATTTAGCAAAATCTATCACTTTTCACTGTTACAAGACCCCCTTGCTGAAAGCCTCGATTCAAATTAAGTTGCAAAAAATTAACGAGTTGCATTTGCAAGAATTGCTGTGTTTTTAAAATAACATAAAACTTGCAAAGAATAATGACTGCAGAAACAAATAGCTAAAATAAGACATTTAGGAAATGTATTTGCAAAGTTCTGTGACATCTTCTGTAGAATATGCTAGCAGTTAGAATTATAAAAACTAAGATGAAATAAGAAAAATATTTCCTTTCTTCTGGCAATGTATAAATTTCCTTTATTTAGAATTGCTGCCATAAATTTTCAGCACTGTCAAACAAGCCCGTACTGTTAACAACATTCAGTGATTACTGGGAAGAGTAAGACTCATTTATAACATACTATAAACACATGAGGAAAATGAATTCTTAAATGTCATTAAGCTGTATTCCACAGCTATCAAAAAGAAAACCAAACAAACCAAACATGCTTTTCCTTGAGAGCTATTAATAAACATTTGCATTTTGCTAGCACAGATCTAAAGATCATCTCAGTTTTAAGAGCTTCATCAGAGCAGCAAGGCCAGTGTAGGTGCACAGACACCTGCGGAGGCAATGCCCAGCCTCTCCCTTGGCTGCAGCTCCCCGCTGAACCAGGGAAATTGGGAAAATCCACAGCACTGACCTGAGCTGGCAGGGCTAACGTAGGCCTGCCTAGGGATTTCTGCCTCACCTTTCTTGCCAGCACTAACTCCCCTAAATGCAGACCATAAATTTACTTAACAGGTTGTGAGTGTCATGCCCATATTTGCTCCATCTTCCAGAAGTTCCTGGGAATGCAGACGGCATTATTTTTATTGTGCAACAAATAAAAGTGAATTTTCATTGTTCCAAGATTCTGCTCTCAACTGCCCCAGGCAGGCAGGCAGGTGTGTGTGTTCCACAGGCAGCCATCCTAAAGCTCTCACCTTCTCCCAGCTGCTGTCACAGCCCAGTCAGTAATTTCCAAAGGATATTAGAATATTCATAGACACTTACAAGGAGATTAGGCATGGGCAGTAAATCATACAAGATTAACTTGGCAAAACATTTTTATCTTTTCATGTGCAGCTGTTCAAATTTCTGTAACAAAGATGATTGTTTCATTCAGCTCTAATATTTGGATTTACCTTTGCAGCACAGAGGTGTGGAAGGCATGAAGAGAGATCAAGAAATTCAAGTTTTCTCAGTATGCAAAACAGCTTTTTTTCTTTTTTTTTAAATCCCTAAAGCACACAGACATACCTGCATTACAGACAACCTCCCTGAAAAGGCAATGGGAAACTCCAAGATAAGAACAGATCAATAAACACAAGGTTAACAGCAAGAAGCAGTNATAAATAAAAAAAAAGTTAAAAAAAAAAACAAGAAAAAAAAAAAAAAAAAAAAAAAAACAACAACAACAACAACTGTTTTTTAAAACCTACATCAATAAAAAAATGAAAAAGCATAGGATAAGCAGGCAGGGACTTCATCTGTCACATAAATACCAAACAGCATATAGCAAGCACACTTAAAACTTGAATTCCTCAGCTATTTCCTCACCTGAGTTTAACTGAAGTAAATTCAACTCAGATTCAAATTCAAATTTCCGTGGCACTAATTTTTCTTAATTGAATTATGGATTCACTCTTCCAGCTGTTTTTAAATTTAAATACATTCTTCTGTGGACATGTGATGCCAGCTCTGCAGCTGTACTGACTTGCCCTGGTGTGCTCTGTTACAACACAAGCCCATGAATATCTTATCAGACATCAACAGAAACATGGAATTTCTGCTCATTGGCCATCCTGTGCTTCCCATTGCACCCCACATACAATGAACATGAATCTCCAATAACTCCTCTCATGACTGAGATAAACCAAATAAAATTAACTCTGCTCTGACAATGAACTTTGATCAGGCTCTGATCCACAGCATTTCCATGTGCCAGCAAAAGGTGCTCACTGCCAAACTTCTGCATTGGGAAAATACTTGCACAAGGCAAAAGTCAGCCTTCAGGAGAGTTTACCTGGGTAATTCCTGCCCTTCTCACGTTTAATGGAAAAGGAGTAGTGAAGGGGCATTAAGGCAGCACAAGACCAGATACCATTTCACTTGAAAAAGACAAAACATACTTTCAGCTTGCACAATGCCATCCAATACTTTCAGTTTAGCCGCCTCAGTTCCCCTCAAACTTTCTGTATTGGTGCATTAGACAGTCTCTGTTTGAAGGAGTGTCACATGTTCCAGAGGTTATTTCAGGATACTCGGATACATTATATTAGAGCAGACTGACCACTCCTGAAGAACCCTATTGTTTCATGGCAGCATACAAAATCATCATCCTAAAGGCAATTAACGCTTCAGCAAAAGCTTTTTCCATTGACCTCAAATACACTTTGGGTCAGACCCAGCAGGTGAATAGTAATTAACAAGATTTCACTAAAATAAAAGCATTTCTTATCCTACCATCTCCTTCCAGGCTCTCTTCCTTCTAGTCCCTGCTGTCCCACAGCTATCAGGATTGAAATGTGGTAGCAAACACTTCCTCCTTGACAGAGCCCAACCCATAAAACAAGTACTTAAATGCTAAAACAAAGCTGTATTATGATAAATTTTTAGAAGCAAGATACCATATTCCAAGTGCAGAAGTGTGCACAAAGGTTAGAAGGCTGCTGGCTTTTCTCTACAGGAAAAACAAGTCCATCATTTGCTGAGGCACTTTTTAGGGCAGAGAAACCAACACTCTTGAGCTCCCGGTTCGCTTCTTCCAATATAATTACCCAGCTTTGTGAGCACAAACAAGATTTGTGCCAGTGAACAGAACAGCTCCTGAAGCCTTTCTGATTCAGGAGCCAAAGACTAATAGGGTTAATGAGTTTGAACTTTGAGTCCAGCAAACATAAAATACAGAAGAAAAGCAACCTGTCTTATGATGTCTCTGTCCAAACAAATGAATACTGTCCTTGTCACACTCTCCATCAGCCCAAGGCCACTTGTTTGGCTCTCCTGGGAGAGGCTGAGCAGGGGATGACCAGCTCAGGGGCAGGAGGTTTGGGCACACCTGGCTGCTGGGTCAGGGAGAGCCTGCACGCAAGTTCTGCGCTCAGTCTTTGTTAGCCTGGCTATTGAATTTATTCAAGGAAAAGGAGCTGCTGCCTCTTTGTTTCCATGACAACAACCCTGAGAATTTTGTCTTCATATAAGTGAGTTATTGCTTTTTGTGCTTCCATAGTCTAGGCAGGAAAATTAACATAATGTGGTCTCAAGAAAGACAATAAAATCTTCCTATCCTCCCAACACTCCTACAGGCAGCAAATTCTTAGATTTCATTACCAGAGGTATAAATGGGTTGAAAAACAATCCTCATTGTTTATTATGGAGAGATTTAATTTCAACTAAGAACATCAATTAAAGAAGATGCTTTTGATGACCATGTTTTTGATGACACAACAGAAGAGAACAGCCTAGTGTACTATTGCCTATCTATAGTCTTTTGAAAGCAGCTTTGGGATGTTTATCCATAAATGCTGGTCACTATTCCTCTCCCTAAGTGATTTTAACTCTTATTTTATTGGTGATGTATTCAAAATATTTTCAGTGCCACAAAAACAAGTAAATTTTTCCAGAATGCAAAGATCAAAATCTATACTAGACAGTTATTTGAAAGATAAAAACACTGGTTTGTATCTTTGAAATAGTCAGGCTAAAACTGTAGTCCATGCACCAAAAACCCATAGAATAAGTACAGGGCTACAAGTATAATTTCCATTGAAACACCAGTGAAACTGCTCTCCTGTGAAAATTGGATGTGATTTGAAAGATCCTCGTCACAGAAGAAGGGCACTTCAGAGGAGTCTTGAATTGAACAAATTGGTGGTTCATTTTGTTGAGAAAATATTTAAGGATATCTGTGAGAAATTCTAAGCAGTCCTACCAGCGAGAAGTTGAATGTGTTCACCTTGTTTCACATCATTCAGCCCACAGCTGAATACTTAAGAGATGTTAAATGAACACAGAAAACAGCTTTTCTGGGGGGCAAAGGGCATTCTCTTTCCAGTCTTGTCTCCTGAATTACAAGAACCAGCAGATGCCCACGTCCACAGTGCTCCTATAGATCATACCATGAATCGAACTCACACTGCAGCAATTTCACAGCACAGCACAACTGGGACACTTATCTCAAAAATAAGTGACATGGCGAGATAGGTCTCATTGTGTGGTACAAATTGTTGCAATTCCACTGCCTTCACAGGAAGGCTTATTATACCTGCTGAAGATTTGGACCCAGCACCAGACATTTTTATGACTGTGACTATCCTGGAGTTGACTCACAAGAAGTAGCTCTGATGGATTCTGGGCTCCTTTCAGCACTTGAAGATAGATGGGCTCATGAGCATAGCATTTACGCTGTTATCAGGCATCTAAGCGAGCACGCTAAATCAACCACAGAACAATGAATGTTTTAAGGGCAGCTGAGCAGGAGAATCCAGCTCTGTAAACAAAAAGGGCACAAAGGCTTTTCTTCAATGAGAAAAGAGGAGAGGGGAGAAAAACCACCTGTTGACTAAAATGTGGTCAAAATATTGAGACCCAGGAGAAGACACAAATGGACAGAAGATGTGCCAGGTACAGTGCTTGCAGTAACTGTTCTGTAAAGGACATACCTACTTGCACAGCTAGGCTGGCAGCTAGGAGCTGTTCTGGGGCTAATTCCAAACCTGGATGAACCATGAGGTTATCAAGATTATCAGAGCAAGGACATCAGCTTAGACGAACCACCAAGCCTGACCCTTGATCTTACAACAAAGGAGGGACATAAGGGTCACTGAGGTGGTTGAGCAACTGAGACCCGATTTATGAGGCTGCACTTTCAAATCCAATGTCTGAGTAATCCTGGTTACCATGGGGAGAAAAGATTGTTTCCGTTTAACCCCCAGCCATGTAGAGTTCAACCCAATCTAGCTTTAAAACACTGATAAATTCTAAATGACAAGAATAATTTCAAAAGACAGTGTGTTCTTAAAAGGAATATGGGAATACCAGGAATAATAATGCAAAAATCAAACAAGATCTTCATTAGGAATCATTCTAGTCAGAAATGTAAGTGAACAAAGCCGTGCAAACTGTCATTCTGAAAAGCAAGAACTGAAGTCTGTGGGGATGAAAAAGATTAGGAAACCATGAAGTGGCAGGAACAGATGGGCTTTTTTGAAGTGAAGTTCATTTAGTTCTAATCTCTCTAATTCCTATTATTATTTTTAGGCAGAAAAAGGTTTCATCTTCCAAACATAATTGCCTAGCTATTTTCTGTGGTATTGCAAGTCTCACTTTGTATCCTCCGTACAATATTTTTGCTCCTACGTTATTTTCTTTTTTGTGTAATTTACCAGGGCTGATTCTTCTTTCTAATCTCTTTACAGTCTCCTATTTCACTGCTAAAATGTTGCCTTGAGATGACTGATGACATGTTTGATATTTACATTTTATTGGAAAGAATATAGATTACATCTTTCTTATCTGTTCCTAAAACATTTCCTCCGTTCTCTCACAACACATTTCTGGGGACAATAGCTGCATCTCCATCAATTTTCTTCAATTCATTATATACTTCTTCGAATACTGACTTTTCAAAGTTTAATATTTGTGTGCCATTACTCTTTGTACTGTTGCCTTTTTCAGGTGGTAAAAAATTGAGGCAGACACAGCAGTAGCAGGGAAAAGGGTATTTACCTTGGTTTTACTAGGATCCTCGGAGCAAAGCCCGTTACAGATGGAAATACAACGGCAAACACCCGGCCCCCACGCATCCAAGCGCAGCAAGCCCAGAGTACGGGTCCACACGGGCCCAGGAACAGGCTAAGCCCCTGAGCACCCCCAGTATACATTTTAATGGACTTCACAAACTAGCATATCAATCCTCAAATCCCCAGTAAGAAATGTGATAGATTGAGTAACGGTCCCCTTACTCTAGTCAACTCCCCGCAATGAAATCCCAGTCTAGTTTACAAAAACATGTTCCAGAGAAAAAGAGGCCCATCAAGGTTGGAGCCTACAGCTCTGAGATAGTGTAGAGCTGTTGATGTCTCACTGCATTTGTTTCGTCTTCTTGCTTGGTAGGACCCCCAAACTAAGCTACATATCAGACTACAAGAATTACAGGTATGTGGGACTAGGGTACAAGGGATATGTGTAAAGGGTACAAGGAAAGGGAAAGGGTTTTAAAATGCATTAAGGGTATAAAAAAGGTTTAAAAGGGTATAAAAAGAAAAGACCAAAAAACCATCAGGCATCAGTACATGTTGTGGCCCCATGAATATTTCAAATCCAATAGCAGTATGATCACTTAACCTTATAAAAGCTCACCAGCATCTATCTTATTTATCATACAGGTCCTGCCTCAGTTCCTGGGATTATGTCCAAAATATCCTCTGAGATTGTTTTCTCTTATAATTTGCATAAGCAAGTGAAAACCTTACACTAACACATGTATCTTTTCTCAAGCATTAAGAAATTATTATTCCAGTCAAACGAAGTAATTGAAATCCTCTTTGATCAGTGCTCCATCCTTTTAATGAGGCTCCACAAGTGTTTCTTGTTTTTCCTGCTTAGGTTCATACGTTTAACCATTTGTGGACTGTATTTTAACTCCAGCATCTCAGGTTTTTTCTCACCAACTGAAGTCCAAGCATCACACACGCCCCCATCTGTTCTTCCATTCTGCTATGTACCCCACCACTGAGCTCCAGCTGTAAAATTCTGCAACATTTCATGGACTGATATTCCTTAAAAACTTCTCAGACCCCTAATTTACACAGGATTTTACTTCTAGCAACTTGCAAACAATAGTGAAGATTTAGAGAATTCTCTTTTTATTGAAGAAAGTAATTTAAAGTCCCACTCTGAATGCAATGGCTTTTTTTTTAAAACATCAAAGGGCAGAAGCTCTTCATGCAGCTCTTACAGCAGGCTGAAGTTGGTGCTGTTTGCCACAGTGATTTCAGAACAGATGAATAATTGGCCAATTAATGAACTTCTCTGCACACATCTGTTGAAAAAACACTGAATATTTTACCTCCTGCATAGCAGAGAAGCAGATCCACTGAGGAGCTGACTTCAGCCATGTGAGCAGTAGCTCCCAAGAGACAATCCAATGCATGGGTGCAAATCCCCTCTTGGCTTGAAAATATTTTTCACAGATTTATTTCTCTTAAAACTCAGTCTTTACGTAAGTTTCACAAGCTGCCATATGTTTCAATGTAATTGTAGCATAATAGATTTAAAAACAAATTCCCGGAGTAAGTAACAGGTGCCCTGGTCCATACTTGCTTTAAAAAGCTTCTCTGAAGCCAAGAGAGACAGAAAGCAATACAGAATTTCAGAATATGCTGCTCTTCTATGCCTGTCTGAAAAAAACAACTCAATACACTATGACAGGACAAAGTTCTCACCTTCCAGATAAATAAGGCCATGAAAATTCTGAAACTTCCCCACTGCATTGTGTGGCACACAGGAAGCTAATGAAACAGGGCAAGAAACTTTTTCTTCCTACACACTTTTTTTTCAGATAAAGAATATGTTTTACCCTGCCCTGACACACAGTAAAAACCTCCAAAACAACTGTGATCCAAGTAATAAAGTCAGTTGCTGAATAAAACAAACTGGAGTCAAATAAAAACTATTTGGTTAGAGAATTCCACAGCTTCCAATAGCTTTATTTAGAATTTTAATCCCACTAGGCTTCTCTAATTAAAATCAGATGAATTTCCAAGTGATGCCAACATGCTCAGCAGCTCAGATTCACTGGTGATCTCCATCATTTCTGCATAGCCCCTGATCTGCCAGTCACCTCTTGGTATCAATCATTAAAAACTATTAATCAAGATCCATCTCTCCAGGTTCTCCTACAAAATTAAGGTCATTCACTCTCAAAGCTTGTGGCTGTTATCCTATGTTATCCAAAGTTCCTCTTCCGCTCTGGGCTTGAAGGAAGTAGGAACAGAGAGTAATATGGGACTGTGTGCAAGTTTTTAATTTTTGCACCACAGTCTTTTCGAGTCCAGGGTGAATCCTTTCCTGCAGCACCTGGATATGCTCAAATAGACAGAACGCATAATGGCACAGCCACCCAGATGTCCACTTCCAGTTACCACAACCCCCAGAGTTCATGATTTCCCTCTGAGACTCACAACAGATTAAACTGCTTTTCATTTGGTTTCTGTTCTTAAATACAAGGGAACCCAGGACTGCCTGGTGCACTTTTGTATCTCCTTATGGAGGCAGCTTCATTTCAGCAGCACGTAAATCATCACCGCACATTGTTTGTGAGCTGTTTTCTGCTCCTCCAGCATGAAAGTTACTACACGGTAAGCTATTAATAATAACAATGGGGTGCCTATTTCAATTGTGTTTAAGTACCCCTCTCTAACACTACTGTTGTTTAAAAAACTAGGATTCAACCATTTAAGTTATTAAGGCAAGATAAAAATCAAAATAATATTTGGGAAAGGCCAAACCTAGGTACAACATTCTCACAGCCCGAGGTGGGTATTTTCTTAGCTTTAAACAAAAAGCAAAGCACACCACAGCTCTAAGAACTCACTTTTAACTAAACCAGGGTTGAGCAGCCACAAGGTTTTGAGCATCATTTCGACTCCAGCCCTCTGAAGAGCAGCACAAGAACATCTAGCCTGCAGTCACTGTACTACACCATGCCTTGCAAGGTAAAACTGATGGGGGTACAGTAGAGACAGTACAATGATGGCCTCTAATATAATTTTAAAATAAAAAGAAAAAAATGGATTTAGGTAGGATTTCAGTGTTTGGGGTCTTGGGATTGCTCCTTGCACACAAGCTAATTTCTCCCTAAGCAGGCAAGTGGTATTTAAAAAAAGGCAGCTAAACTGCAAAAAGGTTTTTGCTGGCTTGCATCCAGCTGAAACCAGACTCTGTTTTAGCCTACATTCACCTTCTGCAAACTAACCAGATAAACAATTACTTTACTCATCCATTCCAGTTCAGGCATCTGTTCTGCGTATCTCTGGTCTGGAGGCTCCATGAAGAATGTTATTGATCCTTTTAATGGGTAAGGACCTCGCTAAGTGATAAAGTGTCCATACACTTTCCCTAATTAAGAAAAATCCAATTACCACACACAAGTGTAAATTGTGAGACTGTAAATACCACCCATCAGTTTTCAGGAGTTGGTACCAGTGGCAATGTGTTCCCAAACAATCTGTAGAGCAAAGGACTCGTTAAAAATGGCTTGACAACTTCTGTACTGGATTGCGGGACAGCAACTTGACTGAAAAGCACAAGCTTTTGGAAATGGTTACAAACCACCTCAGAAATACCTGCATTCTCATCATGAGAGTGACTGTGCTCATAGAGGGTTTCTAGAGTCTCAAGCAGAGAGTTCTCCTCTAAGTTCTGTGGAACAGCTGTACAGATCAATCTTCTCCCCACGATACCCAAAAGAACATGAAGTGGAAAAAGCTCATGGAGGAGTGGAAATGTAGAACAGCACTGCAGAACACAGAGAACCAATGGAACTGCTGGAGGGGGAACAGAGCAAACAGGGGCTCACCCCTGGAGAGGAGGTGATAGCACACCTTGGAGACCAGGCCGCTAAATGACACTTAAAGGGAGAGAAGCCACGGGAAGAAACAGATCTGCAACATAAAATCAAGATTTGGGGGAAAAGGCAGAGATTGCAGTAAAATGAAGATGCACACACATCTCTGAAGTAAAAACCAGAGAAAAATGGCGTTAAAAAGCTTTCCCATGTTCAAGGGACAAGTCCAGCAAAACTAAGGAAGATTAACTGCTCCAAATACATCCGTGGTCAAGAACCAGGAAAGGAAATAAACAAATGCTTACAGCTCATCTCTATGCATCATAAAACAAATTAAATTAGGTTTTTGTTCACTGTGTTGTGCAAAAAGTAATTTTATCAAGAGTCATTGTGATAAAGTCAGGTTGCCTCTCAATTACTGCACAAACAACTTCTTTCTCAAAGGTTATCTTCCAAGGGTATTTAAAATATAAATATAGTACATGAAGTTTATGCCTTTCATACCTAGCATGTTTACTTCAAATGTGTGCTGGGAAACTAAATCTACCAATGTTGTTGATACTGTTCTGGTTTATACATTTTATTAAAACTAAAGCTGCCGGAATTCTCACTGGCATAAGACAAGGGGAAGTAGAGCTTTTATGACTACCTACTGGCAGGATTAAAAGACATCTTGAAAAACAACCAATAAAGCTACAAATGGGAATTTTGTGTATTAGCCCACAGTTTCATAAATATTATGGAAGAGTCGATATCAAGGTGATATTTACACCTCTTCAATAAAGCCAGAATGCCAGAGGTAGAGGTACTCTGACAGTGCTTAAAAAACTTCAATTACAAGTTCTGCCATAGTAACAGACTCATTATGAACCAGTTCCATGTTCACATAAGGAAGATGCAAATTTTTGCCTTTTCTCCAGAGAATAACATTTTCAAATGATTGCTTTATTCTCTGTGTAGATTCATTTCATATTTATAAAGTCCACACCTTACTCTGACAAGTTTTAAGTGCTTTTTCAGGTGTAGTAAGCGGGTTAAATAGTTTCCATGTTTTCAAAATAAATGCATCAGTAGGTGCAGAAATACAGGACCAATTTTCAAGATGAAAGCTATGCTCCTAGAAACGAGTTGGCATACACAGATGTGTATATATATATGACTGTAGACAAGTAAGATTGTTAGATCTATATTAAGCCTTTGCATTTTGACAGTAGGATAGAAATATGCCAAATGATTTAGAGATTATTGGAAAAATGTATTTGCAAGAGAAGCTTGCAATAAAAACTCTCCAAGAGAAAAACATATCAAGCAAGGATGTCTGGGAAAATTTTCGATTACCAAGTTGAGGTGGGAGGAAAAGAACCTTAAAAATATTGAAGTGATTTACTGAATTCAGCACAGGCAATTAATTAACAGAAAGCCAGCTATCCACCTAAATCAAGCTTCATTTTCAAAAGGATATATAGTCCTATAGCAAATATTTCTTTAACTGAAGTTGTTGCTGTGTTAACAATAGATGTTATTTAATATGCTGAATGCTAACTCTGTACTTACCCTTAATACCTGTTTTGAACAAAGCAATTGGAAAGTCAGAGCATGCACAAGGGATAGAAGAGCTGCTGGACATTCTCCACCTGACACAGGAATAAAGTTCAGCATTCCCACCAAGGATTCATGCCCAGGGCATGAGAGGAAGGACAAGAGGAGTGAGTGGCTGCATGGTATTTGTCATCTGGGGTTAAACCACAATATCAATTCCTGAAAAAATTTCAAATACAAGGTGCACTTTTTAAAACTTTTTTTCTGGGTGGATGGTTGGCACAGATTTAGCCAGATAGAACAAAGACCTAATACAGATAAAATTACATTATGCAATTACAAAAAACATTTCTGTGTAATTATAATATTGAAATAATCACTGGGATACTATGTAGCTGTTCGAGAACATAACGGGTTTACCCTAATGAGATAAAAATGGACCAAGGCACATTGATGTCAGCTCGAGACAGAGTTGCCCTTGGTTTAGCTTGTATGAATCAGCACAACTCCAGGCCTCATCCCTTCTGTGCACATCCTGGCTACTGCTCCCTCCTCCTGTCAGATGGACGCTGAGTGAAGACAAAGCTTCCCCCACTTGGAGACAAGTTCCAACATTTCACAGGTTCCCATTTCCAAGGCCTGCACACACCTTATACTTCTGCTCTCTGCTTCTACATCCTATTATGGTGCAAACATATCTTTCTCCTCAAACCCAGGTTTGGTGGGAGAGGTTTAACTTCCATGGAAACACTCCAAATACAGTATCACACAAATCTCAGCATGTATATATTTGATCACCACTAATGGCAAGCCTTGCTACAGCACAGACAAAATAGTGAGTTAAAAATCACTCAGTTGTAAAACAACAACAAAAACGAACCCCACAACCTTTAAAGTTTAAAACTTTATCACTTAAAAGTGAGGATTTCAAAACACAGGCAGTAATCACATAGTGTCTCAGGGAAATGTGACACACCTTTTTTTTTCTCATGCACACAAAGAGAGAGCACTGCCTCCACTGCCAAAGCATTTTTGTGACAGCTGAAACTGCTGAATCCTTTGGGTAACACCCAGCCCGAGTGAAACTGAGTGTCACAGGCTTTGACCTTCAGCAATGTCTCTTCTCTAATCAAGAAAGCATGATACTGGGAAATGGAAAGAATTGTTTTGTTTGCAAGAAAAAGACAGTTCTGGCTGTCTTTCCTGAAAGAAGAGTATTTTTGCACATCATTACATCTGACAGAATAAGCTGAACAAAGAGCAGTGTTTGTAAGATAATTGAAATTTATGGTTATAAGCAGAGCCAGAAAAAGGTTAAACACATAATTTTAACAATACATTGTACTTCACATACAAAACCAAATGTGACATCCTGTCATCTGTTCACAGCAGTCTCTGTCTCCTCCCAGACCGAACAAACAACCACACCCTGTAAATGCCTTGCTGCTAAAAACACAGCAACACACTATTTCCTCAGTTAATCACACATTTTCTCTGTGGTAACCCACTTTCAAATCACCTTGAGATATGCAGGAAAGGATTTTACCTATAGACTGCTATCAAATGGAAAAAAACAAATGATAAATGAAAATTTGAGCCCTAATTTTGTTTGTGCAAAACAGTCATTACCCAGTTGAACAGACAAATAAAATTATCAAGCACCAGTTACAGGTTCACTAATAACTAATGAAAAAGGTCTAACATCACTTGGAAGTTTTAGTCTTGATTTCACTTAAAATTTGAGGCTAATGGCTTTTCAATTGTTGCAGAATTACTATGGCTTTGTGTATTCAGCGAGTGCTGGAATTCACCAGATGATGGGAGAGCTGTCTAGGTTTTCCAAGCTAAGCACAAGAGAGAGCTAGAAGGTATCTTCAAAGATTGCAAAGAATTATTTCAACAGTCACAGTATTTAAATCAGTAACAGCTGAGAAAAGCCCAGCAATCAGGTACAAAGACTGAGGACTCCTCCTCATGATCTCTTTTCTTCCCTTTTTTCTCCCTTGTCTCACAGAATCATAATAAAAAGAGAGAATGTGCCCTTCACCTGAATTAAGAATAACTTGTTTAACCCCAGAACAGGGTACAGGTTTAGATTAGACACAAAACTACTTAAATGTATAGTCTATGCTGTGGCAAAAATCAGTAACCCTATGAGAACAAAATGTTCAATTAATGGTAAAAGCAACACACACGTTTAAAGCTGGAGCTAAATCAATCAGTCACTTCTTCCATTTCAAATCTGCATTTACATATGTAAACAGTGCAGCACTCACAGATTTATCGGAAATAAAATGAGAAAATGGGCAACTTCCCTCTAGAGGGACAGATGTTTGTCGTTCTTGTGATTTTTCACAGATGTTCCCGTCCCAGTATATTTAAAACGGGATTCCTGTCTCAGTTCTGAAAATCCATGTTCTCATGCCAAAATGCAGGCAGCTGGTACAGGCTATGTGCACATTTTGTGATACCTGCACAAACAGCCAGAACCACACAGGAAAGGACTTCAGCATCCACAGGTACCCACTGCAGGTTCCAGTGTGCTGCAGGGTGGAATGTGCTGCACCTTGGCTCCTACAGCTTTTCTGTGGTAACTAAGGAGATAATTATTTGATCATCTCCATAAAGACTGAAAAGTGTGGAATCTATTAAGATTTTACAAATCAGCACAGGGTCTCTCCTTACTCTGAGCATTGCACAGTCCTCAGCAAGGAGTTTGTACCTGCCTCAGGAGTTCCAGGATAAAAAGATATGGCTAAAGGCTGGCAGTGTCCCTTCTGGTGTTCCCACACTGGCACAGGGGGAAAAGGACACGTTCTTGGAGGTTTCAGATTGCTAACAAACATGCTTAATGCCATTACCAGAGCCACTGCTAATTAGCAACCCTTACTGCTCTTGCACCCTAAAGAAGAAAATGGCATTTTGAAACATGATGGAACAGAAAGGGTAAAACAAACTTCTTCCTGAAAGTCCAAAATCAAGGACAGAAGATGAAGGGAGAATGTGAAAACCTCTCCGTACCTTCTCTTTTAAAAGAAATTAAAATAACAGATAAAGTGAAAGGGCAGCCTCATATGTTTTTCTTAAATCAGCTTCTTCACAGACTGGGGGCAAGATCAGAGGGGGACCACACTCTTCCAGCGTCCAGTTTATCCTGCAGGGCTGGACTGAGGACTGTCCCTCAGTCTTCCTGAAACCACAGACATTCCCCCTGCCAGGCAGGTCAAAAGAACAGAGTGAAAGCAAGCAGCTGGAGTATCCTAAGCAACACAAAGCACCCTTCAAAACAGCTGCTTCACTGCACTTTCAGGAACTGATTCACCTGCAGTGATATTAATAAGAAATATTCTCTTTTAAAGTTAATGGTAGGGAGTGAGCAGAGAACAGGCAGTGCAGCTTTCTGGGAAGGGAGCCCAAAAGATCATTTTCTTGGCTTGTCTTTGCCTTACCAGCTCCCAAGCTCTGCAGGAATCAGAACAGGAGCTCAGTAAGACATCAAGACAGAAACATGGGCTGCTGCAAATCTGAGAGAAATAAGAATGTACACTTCCTGAGGGCAAGTTCAGGAATGAAAAATGGATGTCTGCTGCAGTGCATTTCAGACTGTCTGTAACCTCCTGTGCAGGCAGAATGAGAGCTGCCTGGACCAGATTGCCCCATTTGATCTCCTACAGCTGTCTGGAGTAAGGAAATGAGGGGCTGAGGTGTGACTAAAAAGAGATTGGGGAAATGCACCTTAGAGAGTGACACCATTCCCGTCCTTGTCAGCTTGGCATGAGCAAGCTGATACAAGAAAGTAATGGGACTTGAAGGAAGCAGAAAAAGTGCAGCAGCTTTCCTACAGCCCAGACTCTTTCCTACAGAATTCTAGGCTCCACAGCTGTGTAACCAACTTTGGTGAAACATTGCCATCCTGATTTTCCAGGCTCAGGTGTTTATGAGAAGGACAAACAGGAGTGGGAGGTGTTCAGTAAGAGAGCTGAGGGCTCTCAGGCAGCTCTGGGCCAGGTCTCTCATCTGCAGTCCATGCCAAAAATCAAATACATGAGCAACAGGACTGCAGAAGCTTCTTCTCTGGAGTTTTACAAAAATAATTCAGTTGTAATTGGAGAAACTGGGACTAGTGGAACATTTTCCTTTCCAGCAGGCAGATGAACCTATGATTTGTATTCACTGATTTTAAATGAGATTCTCACCCATCTTCAGTGGATTTGATTGATACAGCACATGAGGCCACTCAGTAAAATGATACAGTGTAGATCAAAGCATGAAAGATAATTTTCCCTGAAATGTATGTAGCTAAGGGTAAGTTATGACTCTTTGTTTCACAGTTTATGGAACACAATTTCATTTAAAGCCTAAATCTGTCATTTCATCATTGTTTATCAAAAAGCATCCAATACCCTCTCCCCCAGAAGAATGGTGTCAAGTCAAAGGCAGAAAATCAAACCCGAACAAAGACATTATTTCAAATATCTAACCATAAAACAAACTAGCTTATGATTTGCATAAATATTATCCACATATGATGCATTTCATGCAAATAAAAGTAATTCATCTGCAAGTTAAATATCTAGAGTGGCAAAAAGTGCTGTAAAATTCATGACAGAAAGACTGCCTGATGTATACCTAAAGATGCTATGAACTGCCTTCACCTGCTTGTATATCTATATTTCATCACTTTGGGTTTTGTCATGCAGGAGCCGAAGGATATTCCCAACACTGTTAATTTTTAAACTTCTTTCTTCCTTACCTGTCTTTTTGGCTCACTGGCACTCTGAGTAGATTTTTCCTCAAAATTGTTTCACAGCCGAATTACTATGTGCTACATAATTAAAGCCACTCCATTTTGGATTTTTTTTGTTTGTTTGTTGTTTTCATTACAGAAACACAAAGCTGGTTGATACAAAAACAACCATGCAAACAACCCTGACACTTCTCTTCCCTCCAGTAAAGCAGCATCACCCTTTGAGTCAATGTTTACAAACTTAATAGGCTAAAGTGAATTTGGGAGAGATTCCAGAAAGTAAAGAATAGTCATAAGAACACACATGGAAAGAGGAAGAAGAGAGATGACAAAGATAAAACAAAATTCAAACTATTCTATGCTCATATTTTAAACCTTTTCTTCTGTAAAATTTTTGTTGTGAATTTAATTAAGGACACCTTTCTGAAGAACAATAAGCTTGTGTCAATCATATCAGCCCTGATATCACTGAAATGGAAATCACATGCCAAGTCTGTCTCCTGTTATACCTGTGGATCCTTGGATCCTTCGGAATTACTTTTGTGCTCAGCCCAGAGCTGTTCCACTAAAACACAGACAGGCCACTGATTAGGGATGACTGAAGTGACTTATGCTTTGGTCTTTCCTAAAGAGCAGCCCCAGGGCATGCCTTGGCTGTGAGCAGAGTGTTTTCATGGCTGTTGTATTCGGCAGAATCACACCTGCAGTGCTGTGAGAATATTTGATGCCATCACAGGTACAGGTCCATATGAGAGCACAATGACAACAATTATCAAACGTGGTGGTGTGATCTGATCCTATCCTGCCAACCATTCAAAAAAAAAAAAAAAAAAAAAAAAAAAAAATTCTTATTGGATCACTCAACTCCAGTAGACAGTAGCTAAGGGAGCAGGATCCAGCAGCCTCTTCCTCCATGGGCAAATTTGTATTTTCACAATCCAGCTACACTCACAAAGATATTCTGTTAAAATACAAACATACTAATCTTAAAACATTTCATATTAAGTTAAAATGCTCACTCATGTCTTCAAGCTCAAGAACTAAACATCGAAGGTGACATTAAGCAATTATCATGCAGACAGCAGCACTCAGGATATAATGGGACAGAGGACAGATGCTGTAAAAAAGTGCAAAACACAGTTCAGTGCCCTCATTTTGTTAAGGCTCACAGAAATTCCAGGAGTGTACAATACATTCCCGAAAAACATTGTTTAGCTGCCAGCCAAAGGCTCTCGATGATCTGAACCAGGTCATTCCTCCTCCTCAAGCACAGGCTGCCCAGATCTGGGAACTGGAGAAGGGGAAAGTCGAGGGGCTTCTCTCACACTATTACCTCCACCACTGTTCCCCTTCCTCCTAAAGACTTAGTGAGGCTTCCATAAGGAGGGAAGCATTTCAGAAAGTTTAGGCTGAGGCCCCTGAGTCTGAGGAGATGGACTGCAGAGAGAAGCTCTGCCTGCTCTTTACCTCTTCCCAGCAATGGAAACGTGTTCTGGAGGAGCTTTGGGTAAGGGATGCACTGAGGTCCTTGTGCAACAGCTGCCAATGAACACTGGCACTGTACAGCTGAAATCTTTGCACGTAACACCAGGATCTAGACAGCAACCGGGTATGCTGGTCTCAGAAGGAAGTCCGGACACAGATACCAGAGTTTATGTGCCAGTCAGACAGGTAATACTGCCCTTAGCTGGGACACATGGTGTTCAATTTAATTAAGCTTCAGGAAGGGTATAGATACAGAGAGTAACTCAACCTGGGTCATTTTCCTCTGCTTCAGCACCATGGCTCTTTCTCCTTTCTATAAAAAATAAGCTGTTCCCTGGCTGAAGCATGAAAAGGCTGAACAAACCCCCATACAGAGCCACAAGAAATATTCTGCCTTAGCAAGAAACTTCTGAGGGGGAAAAAAAAAGAAAAAAAAATTTCAGATTCCCTAAAATACTGTGATTAGTCTATTTGCAGACTCCCTCGCCCTACAAGGCAGCCTGCAGGGCAGTCAGCCAGGCAAGGTATTTAGGCAAGATATACCAGAAAATAGGATTTTTCTTCAAACATAATTTGTCAATGGAAACAAATTCATGTTATTACCAAGCATAAAACCCTGCACAAAATTATAAAAGCTGGGCTTTTGTTCCGCTGCACAAGAAGAGAATCAGGGTTGCCTATTACCCTGTGAGGAATGCCTTCAGGAATCCTGCAGGAGGTTTTGTTAACAATACACTACTCTAACTGAGCAGAAGGACTTCATTTTAAATTTCTACTTAATGGGTTTGTCAGATTTTGTAATCAGCTAAAAAAACGTCTTAAATGGCCATAGCTCATCTACTCAAACTAGACAGAAAATTCCCCCTTACCACAGTTTAATAGCAACACATAAATAATTAAATCTAGGTCAAAACAAAATTAAAGCAAGATAACAGATGCACAGATTTTCACCCTTCTGCCCTATGTCTATTAATGGAAACATTACAAGGGATTCCTTTCTGTGGACAGAAAAGTCAGCCATACTTCCATCTCTTATTTTTGCTGTGGAGCCACATCAGTTTGGAGTCTGAAGTGTTGGATTATATTTGACAGAGTCCCTCCCCCATGATTTCAGTTAAATCTTAGTTGCTTAGTTATGTGCAACTTCTCACCTGCACACACAGGAGTGGTGGGATCAAGAAGTTGCCCAGAAACATAAAATCCCTGCAAAGCCGTCGAGGAAATGCCTGGTGGGATATGCTCCTCCAAGGCAATGAAACAAACCACCCTCACAGCTCTGGCACTGTTAATGCAGCTCCAGACCCCTATATCATCTGACGTCTACATGCTAATTATTTTTTTAATTATTTATTTTAACCTCAAAACGTTTCTCCTTTCTCCCTAACCCTCAAAAAAAAAAAAAAAAAAGGGGGAGTTTTTGGGGG
>VZRN01005629.1:145775-258699 GCA_013397935.1 Dasyornis broadbenti | reverse complement strand
CGGGGAAGACGCGCACTCCGGGGTGGGGGTGGGCGGGAAAGAATAGGGTCGGGATCCCGTGCTTTTTTCCCCAAAGAACGCTCACCCAGCAAGGAAAAAAGAAAACAAGGCAGTCCTGAGGTGGGTGCCTGCTGCAGCAGCGGAAAAAACAAACCCTCTCCTCCAGCGTCCCGGGCTAAAGTGAAGTTACCAATGGCCAGGTACCTTTGCTCCACTCACCACACCCAGCCACGTCTTTTCTCTCTTAAGTGTCTTTTGTCTCTTAAGTACCCAGTCATTAAGGCTCATTAAGGTTTCCCTAGCAACAGGATGGAAAAATTCCCCAGCCTCCAACACCAACTCAGTGTTTATTCATCTTCAACACATGCCAGAGGTTTGGCTCCAAGCTACCTTGCACAAAGGTTAATATTGTTCAGCTGGAGATTCCACATATATTTGGTCCAAAATCTCTGCTCTATTTCCTATATTACACCATACAAATGCACATCTGCACGGCAAGTATCAATCCATGGAGTCTTTATCACCTGTCACACAGTATCCCGTGCTTATAGATGTTCAAACAAAGATATTTACCTTTCTTCTCACAACAGCAGCCTGTACTTGCCAGCATGTGCATCTACATCACACCTGACAATTAAATGGGAGTCCCTCCTAGGAAATCCAGCGATCTAATTGAAACAAGCAGGCTGTCTGGAAAAGCATTTATTATTGATTGTGGCTCCATTAATACTGCATGGCACAGAAGTGATCATATTGTAAAGGTTACTGTCAGATGAGTAAGGAATCTCTTTGGCACTACAGGAAGGTCAACATCTAAGACTAGGACTGAGGCAGATAGTCAGCCATTTATCCTCAGCGTGGTGAAAAATGACAGAGCTGGAGACAGACCCACTACCAGAACTTCATTTTGAATTATTCAGTAATCCTTTTATTCTTCATCATGGAACCTGACAATAGTTTGCATATTTTTTAATTGCCTTGATAAGGCCATGAGAAATGTTCTACTGATAAAAGTGCAGAATACAAATTGGAGCTTGATTTACTTAACTGCTCACAATAGATCATCCTGACATACTTGTTCCCTTAAGCAACAACACGGAGTTAAAAAAAAAAAGCAAGCAGTGTTTCACTTCCAAGTGTATATCAGACAAATGTTGCTATTTCAAGATAAAACATGAGACATAAGAGAGAAGAGGAGGGCCCTGGCAGAAAACCTTTTTCACATGTGCAAATTCATGTATTAAAAAAAAAATTAATAAAATCACCAAAGTAATTTCATTTCTTACATTAATTCCTGCAATAGTAAGAGATAAAAACACGCCCTAAAGAATGGTGGATGAAACTGTTTAAGAGGAGAAATAAGAATCTGGATGGAGGGTAACCATACCTTCCTTCCCCCAAACTCCAGACTCAAATAAATTTTGAGGTTTCTACACAAAATACTTCTTTCCAGGCAGGGTATGATAGATACAGTGAAGGAGCTTTCCTGGTAGTATTCCAGCTCACACTTGTGTCCAATGTCCAGGATTACTGCAGGAAAAAGCCAACATAACTTGCAGGGGGTGGGTTTTCAGCATGATGTTCCCTCTGTCTCTGGCCTCTCTCCCCCATGTTCATTTCCCAAAGCCATCCTCAGGTGAGCAGACTGCATCACCTGTATGAACTTCACAAGGCAATTCCAAGCTGGGAGTTCACTGTTTTCGCCCTTACCAAATTCGTGAAAATAGTGTCAGTGGTGCATTCCCTTTAATTCCCAGGAAACACAAATTTCCTTGGATTAACCTGTGAAAGCAGGGAGTGCAGGGAGGGGAAACCTACCATCTTTGAATGGGACAACATGTAATCAACTAAGTTTCTGATAATTAATAAAAATGTTACCAGTTCTCTAATAGAAAAATGTTGAACATATTCCCTAGAACCTTGCATTGTCTTTTTCCATTACATTAATCACTAAAATACGCCTCTTACAGATTAACCCTTTCAAACACAATCTTCCTGCTAAAGAAAGTCAGGAATGCTGGCAAGGTCAAATGTCCAGCTAAACCCCAATGAGAGCAGGCAACCAGTGATTACAGTGCTTGGTAAGATTTAGAAAATGTCGAACTGATAAATGATGGCTTTCCAGATTTAAGGCAGGACACATGCAGTGTAGTACACAAGTCAATACCTCCCCATGAATAATGTATTTGCCTTGTGAGGTGGTCCACATGTAGCCTATTAGTCCTCTACCACCTCAAAGGAATTAAGTTAAGCAAACAAGCTTTAGGTGGGATCTATTTATTCAAAATAGAGAAGGAAGGGGGTTTATCTTCTTTAGGTGATAGATGCTCCCTAACACCTCAATCCTCTTTTTTTTTTTTTTTTTTTTTTTTTGTTTTNTTTTTTTTTTTTGTGAGTTACAAAGATCTTACTGCTTGTTATTAAAAATTGCTTTAAATATCTACTTAATATCAGTGGATATCCAATTAATATCTACTCCTTCTCAGATGCATAGACTCCATCACAACATGAATTCATAATCACCAGAACAGTGAATAAATATTTTTCACAAGCATAGATTATTTCTGTAGATGGTGCAGTACAGGAGTTGCCCATGATTTGTCTCTTAATTGATACTTTTGGAGATCAGGGAAAGGGGAAGAGACTGTTCTGAAGTGTGTTCCATCACACCCCAGAGACAGCTGGCACTGCTATTATCTCTTGCCTTTTTCCTACCTGCTTCATCATTTTGTCTAATCAATATAAATAGTCACACACTGACAGCACTGTAGGTACGAGGTATTTCACTCACCCTGATACAGAGGAGTCTTTGCAGAGGCAGAATGAGGCTACAGCCACATTTTAGGACATGCAGCACATGGGAGGGGTGCTCATGATGGAGCATCCACAGGTAGAGATGTAGCCAGTATGGCATGGAAAATCAGACCTAAGGGAGGAGGACTTAGGGGACTGGAGCCCTGGAGGAGCCAGAAATTGATGTCACCCTCACCCCTTTATTAAAAAAATGAGGCAGACTGGCAATGAGAAGGTGCCTGCTGCAAAATGACATTTAGCAGTAATATTTTCCTAGGCAGAGCTTTGTGAGGAAAGCAACAATTAATAGCATCCTATGCACAAAAGAAGTGAGGAGCGCAGGACTCAAAGCTTGATGGCAGACCTGCTCCTTGAGACAGAGGCTGCCCAGGGCAGACCTGGGCTCTGAGCTCACCTGAGAGCTCTTGCATGGTCAAGCCAAACATGAACTTCAGCATCTTGTTACAGCAGAACCTT
The DNA here is from genome assembly GCA_013397935.1 of Dasyornis broadbenti. Taxonomy (NCBI): domain Eukaryota; kingdom Metazoa; phylum Chordata; class Aves; order Passeriformes; family Dasyornithidae; genus Dasyornis; species Dasyornis broadbenti. The sequence continues at coordinate 255,429 of VZRN01005629.1, read as the reverse complement.
ATTATTCTTTGTCTGGCATCCCCTGCTTGGATGAACATAACTAGGCTGTCATCCTAGCAAATTATTGCCATCTTCATTGTTTTAAAATAATCCTTACACGCAGAGAGATTATTTCAATGAGTCAGAAATTAATAAACAGAAAAAAGTGACAAGCCGTGTTTGCTAATGGCACATCTCCAGTCACAACAGGGTCTCAACCCTTGCTGGCACCTTCAGCTGTTAAACCATATCCATTAAGGAAAAACACAACTAAAAATCAGAAAACCAGACAAGGATTCATGCTGACTAAACAAATTATACTACCTATAAATTTTCTCCAAAATGGGTAATACTTCTGCTATTAGATGCACAGGAATGGAAATCAACCAACATGCCATTTTGAAGATACAGCTAAACAGAATACAGATATACGTCTTTGCATCACCAGGTTCACTCACTGACAGCCTGCCTGTCTGGATGTTGGGTATCTGCTTTGATTTAGCAGTTTGGCCCCCTCTAAACCCAAGGGCTGCAACCATGGAACAGCCACACCTGAGCACAAGACAGTGGAAACAGCAGCTCATGGACCCAACCTGTGTGGTGGGAAAGGAAGGATAAGCACCAGCAACTTGATTTCCGTGAGTAGTTCCAAATGAGTTCAGGTATTCAGTTCACTGCTACTCCAAATAAAACATTAAACTTGCTACTTCAAGGAACAGTGGATAGAACTTTGCAGAATCAATACTAATTCAGTAAATTAAAAAGAAAAACAAAAAAACAAAAAAAACCCCCACAGTTATTTGTTTCCTTCTCTAAATTTTAAGGAAATTGGTCTTACAGCTGTGCTTTGTGTATTGAACATGCTTGTTCAGCACTGGTTTAATGGGGAAGCCTGTACAAAGTTTTGAACTGTGATTATGGTGGTGCATTAAGGTTCTCAGTCACTGGTGGAATTTATGGTCCCTGCGCATGTCACATAAAATATGGCTTGTCTTACACACACAAAGCACACACCATAACTGCAAACACTTGCCCATGGGACAGACTGCTTTTATGGCTTAAAATGCTTATAGTTGTAATAAAATTTATTTTAGGAGAAAGCAGTAAAACAAAATTTAGAGAGTAGAAAAATGGGATAATTATGCTCTAAAATCAAATGGACTTTCTTTATGTCATCATTTCATAAAGTCAAAACAATTTATTATAGCAGTACCTCAACAACCTCACTACCTATTGGTCAGTTGCCACTTTCACTACAAATTCCGCTGTTCAAGACATTCATAGAGTGCAGCAATTCCAGCTTGTATTAAACTAAAACTTGCCATATCAACACATTATCAGCACAAACACAGTTCTCCACACCTCAAATGGCTAAAATCCATTTGCAGGATCAGGATATATTTGGGGGAGAGGGAGTCGGGGTGGAAGGTTTGCTTCCAGGAACACAACTGAACAATAAGACAACATTAGCTATAGAAATATCCAAGGTTCCTTTTCCAAGGTTCTCAGTGTTTCTGGAATTTCAAGGATAAGGAATGGAGTAGTTCCTTAGGCTGGTTTAAAAAAAGCCCATGGAGCCAAAAGTAGGGACAGGGGGGAAGAGGGAGGAAGCCCAGTTATTTCTAGGAATAAGACAGTACAAGTATTTTACAGCTTGGACAGGGACATCATGCCCTGAATTTCTTGTACATGTGAAATTTTTATTCACTAGAAGCTGAGGAATCAAGAGCAGTTTCTTTAGTGAAAGAGGAGACAAATGAGGCAGAAAAAAAATATTTTAAAGTACCAATAGGCTCTCAGCTCTATATCATTATCCTCATATAAGCAGCAATCTCAATAAAATTAGTGAGAGACATTTTTTCAAGAGAAAGTTAGGAGCATTGTGTAACACTTAGCATGCAAATGAGACAGTAGTAACACATGCATTCAGGCTGAACACTTAATAAGTTCCAAGTTTTTGAAATGAGCCTTACAGAAACAGATACTGTCATTCCTCATTCCTCCAATTGTTCCTTGCTCTTGCTTCCTTTAGAAGCAGCTGGAGGTTCAAAGTTAGCTCTGGGATGCCTCCCTCAGCTCAATCTGTTTCCCTTTCCTGCAGAAGCAGCCCAGTCCCGAGCCAGCCGCAGCTAATCAGCCTTAGGATGGCAAAATCCAAATTCTGCCCCACTGCTGGGAAGCCCCGTGCTGGCCCTGGTGCAGGGGGAAGGTGCTCCAGCAGTGCCAGTCAGAGCCCAGCCACCAACTGAGCAGTGCATCCAAGAGCCAGGAGAGATCCTACACACAGGCAGAGAATCCCTTCCCTGGATCCTGCAACAAAACAACTCTTTCAGGCAAGAGGAGAATTTATGATTCTATTTTAGCAAAATAATTAACAAATCTATTCTACATATTTTCTGTAACCTTGTGCACGCTTCTTTTGTGTCTGGCTATTAAAGTGGAGCTGGCACTCAGCATCTCCAGTGTCAGGCAGAAATCAGTAACAGTGTCCTGCTGGAGACATTCCTCAGAGAAGAAAGGCACTACAGGGTCATCCAGAAAAATCAATACTTCCTTCCCCATGCTTCCCCCATGCAGGAAGTCCACACAGTCCTTACATATTAATTCTGCAGCTTTCCAATTTACCACTTCTTCACATCAAATACAGATTAGTTTCTTTAATTGCCCTGTATAAATTCATAGCTGAAATGTTTGACTTGCCCAGAATGAATTGTCTGTCAGGATGATGTTTTGCAGCCAAGCAGATAGCTTAATTGGATATTTAACTTAACTGCAGGCTTTGTTTCTTCATATTTCAAGTCGAAGTCCTTAGTGTTTGCTGAATTATGCATTCTGAACACATCTTTAGATGTCTGACTTTAAGTGAGAGTTCTGTTATTCTTTGAAAATAAACGTCTCGCTTTTAGCTTCTAGCTCCCTGCCATTTCTACATGATTTTCCCATATTCCAAAAACACCATGACAGGCAGGTTCCTTCAGGACATGAAATGCAAAGCAACTTTGAAGTCTCCAGTTAGCATTTGGGGAATTATAATCTAGAAATATCTATTTGCAGATGAGAAATGTCCCCAGCTCTGAAGCAAGGCAGATCTGGAGAGAGCAGGGCAGATCTGGAGAGAGCACAGAGCTACAGAGGTCCAGCAAGTGCAGGCTAACTCAGCTGACAGAGCAGGACATGATCTAAATCTTGTGCTCCCTACCTAATTGCAGACTTCCTGTGTCAAGAACGTTTATTTATGGCCACAAACTTGGCTCTAGAGCTCAGTGGGTGCATCAGCTCTGCCACCTCCCCACCACAGGCAGTTCTGCAGTACCAATGCTCACCCTCACACAAAGACAACTCCTGCAAGAAGTCAACCCCTGGGAAAAACAGTGGAAGCCAATATTTCACCCTGTATCTCTGGCTTCCCCCGGGGAGCTTTCACCAGGAAAAGGGAATTGTCATTTCAAATCCCAGCTTCTTTTTCGCTTTCCTGCTATCAGGGTCTAGAGAGTGCAGTTTATTGGCAAGTTACCACAGTCCACACAACACTACCAACCCAAGCTGCAAAACTCAAATTCAGTGGTCCATGTTTTTAATCAAAGGAAGAACCTCTGGAATCTACTTACTCTCACCAGATCCTTAACATTCTCGTGATGAAGTTTTTCATATTTTTGTGTAATGATAAGCACATAAGAGAAAAATGAACATATACTCAAAATTTATATCCCATGGCATATGGCAAATTGGATCAAGAGCTTAGCAAAATGAATAAATTACATCGATTGGGATGCTTCTGATTTTATTATCAACTTTTTCTTTGAGCATCTATTCTCTTTGAAAGCTGCACCACTTTGGCTGAAAATGGCCTCCCCTCCTCCTGTTTAATACGGTGTATGATTCCATTGTATGAGCGGATGTTTGCTAGTAGTTCTTCAATGTCACTTATTCAGACATTATTGATTTTCGATTGTATCTAATTACATGATAATCAGAACTCATACATGAGAACCTTTATATTCTGTGAGATGAGGTCAAAATAATAATGTTCGAAGTCCAGCAAGAGTCAAAAACCCACTTCCATAAGATCTATATGCACTTGTAGGTACATAATATTTGTAGTGCCTTGAGTAAAGCCAATCAGCTCACAAAGGTTCTCTGGATGACATCCCAGCATTAGATCTCAGACCTAGGCTAACAGTCAAAGCAACACTGGTTCTGCCTAGGACAGTCTACCTGAAATCCGTCTGGGAGTTGAAAGCCATTTGCTGTGCTGATTTTTTCAATTTTATACCTTATTAGTAGTAATGACAGGATAAGCTTCGTGACTATTTCATAATATGCTTTTAAACAAGTTCTACTTCATATTTTTCTTTTACTTCATTATGTGACAGAACTTGGCCTTTTTGAAGAAGTTCATTGCAATGCAATTTCTAATCTCTTCTTCAGGGCTTGTTATACAGATTTCTGAGAATATAAATCAGTGTAGAATGAAACAAATCTGCTGTACAGAACAGGATGCACAAGATGAACTGAATGTTCAGTTTAAGTATGAAGGCAACTTAAATTTAGCTGTAAAGCTACGCTGTATCCTGCTTTGATAAAAGGCATGCATTGCACATAATTTATCACTCAAAATGCCCATGTAGTTAGAACAGGAGCAGCAATGGCCTTATCAGTTCAAAAGCATCTGATGAAGGGAACCACAGTCTTTTGACTAAGTTATGATAAAAATTAATAATGAACACCTACTGAAACCAAGACAGAGAACATTATATAGAGTAGATGGTGAATGACACTATATATATATATATACACATACACACAAAGTTGGGATGTTGCTTTTCAAATAGTTAATTAATAATTAATGGTGCACTTAATGAAATGAATTTGCTTATTTTCGTAATTTCCATACTGTCAAACCCTTTGCACCTACATTTAAAAAAGGGACAAAAGAAGGGGAAGAAAACGGCAATTTGTTTGAAAGCCTGCTTCATTAATATTCATTAATATTCAAGATTGTCCATTTTAAAGCAGCCATTTAGAAATCAAATAGTCAGTGTGTTCCATTTTGCATACCAATGATATCATAATATGAAAACCATCAAATTTCAATTACAAGCATACGAAGCCAAAATCAGCTCTCAGGCAGAAGTAGGTTAGATGAACAAAAATGCTCTAAATTTGTAGTGTAGGATTTGATAGAACTTTTGAGGTTTCTCTCTGCTAAAAGCAAATTTTTCCTTTGTTCCACAGGCCAAGATGAAGAATGTATTTGGTTTCCTCAGATGAACCTGATTCTTTTCCACTTTAAACCACTTTCAGACCAAATGAAAGGAATCAAACTAGCAAAAAATGAGCTCAGCACATTCACAACCCACAACCAGGCAGGACAAGTGTGCAGTCAAATCAATCTGAAGAATCAGGAGTTCCAGATACAGCAGTAAGTTTAGTGCCTAAAATGCTTACAGAAGAGGATGGATTAAAACATGCACTGTGTTGGTAAAAGGCAAAAGGAATCTCAGTGGCCTTGTCGCACAAAGGTGGACCTGGGATGTGTATTTGTGTGGAGGTACCAGCAGCTCCTGGAAGCTTTGGTGTGGCCAAGAGGCTTTGGAATACTGATGATGCACAAAAGAATTGACTCGCACAGCATTTACAGGCTGGGAGCAGCAGGACAGAAATGCCAGCTGGTAGATCAGAGGGTTACTAGGAGGAGGGGAAAAAAAAAAAAAACCAAAAAAAAAACCAGCATTATAAAATACCTTCTAACCCAAACACTTCATTGCTGGCAGGAGAGAGATGTCTCGATATCACAACAAAGGACTGCTGTAGATGCTCAGCAAAGCCATCCACAGAGGCCAGTGAACTGGAGCAAACTGATGAGCTGGAAGAGCAAAAGGGCAAAACAGTGAGGATCTGAGCTACAGAGCTCAGGCATCCAGCAGGAAAGGCTTAGGGATCAAAGGTGCAATTAAAAGTCTGCAGGCAGGAATAGAAATATTGACCAGCAAAGTTACAGAGCTTCAAATGCAGAAACCACAGGCAACTCCACAGAGGGTGGGAGTTGCATTAAGGTCAACCCCGGCAGGATTTCAATCACGAGGAGCAAGGTAACACCTGGTCAGAGGTGAAAAGGGCATGAAAATTAATCTCTGAATGCTGCAGAGGATCTAAGGTGCTGAGAGAGGCAAAGTCTGGTCCAAATTGGACAAGTATAACAGAGCAGACTAGCAGGTACTATAGATGTTCTGTATCAATAGACTTGGCTAACCCTAGCTAAGTATTTTTATTATATCAACTCCTGATTGCTGTTTACTACTTCAGATAAAGATCAGAATATTATGAGAATGGTAAAGACAGTTTTATTCACTCAGCAAGTACTGCTGACCTGGAGAGCATGTGGCCATCACTTGCCTACCTGAATCTGGTGTGGGTTAGCTTTCATTTCATTAAAAAAAAGCTGCCAACTGATTTTTGTTACCATTAGCAGAACTCATGTCGTATTAAAATCTCTCCCAGAAAAGTTATTTAGTCCTGTTTTAGCAATACAAGTGAAAAAAATATATAGTAGTGCCCTGGTCTTTTCTTCTGTGATGCCTCTTTTATTGCTACAAAAGTGTTTTCCTTTCCATCTAATGTGGATTTCCTTGACTCTGGTTTTAGCTCGGTGTCTACCCTCAGTTAGAAACACTGTGTATCTCTGCACTAATTTCACAGTTTAATCCCCAGTATTCTATCCCCATGAATGCCTTCTAATCATGCAACTTTTCCTTCTTCTTTATCGTGCACTAAGTGGATTGACTTCATACGTCTTCTACTAGAACACACATTCTGAAACCTCTGAAGAATCTTTTATGATCTTTTCCAAACCCTAGAATTTTGCACCTTCATTTTAAAAGTCTCCAGGACTATCTGCAACAGAGATGTTTGCCTCTTGTTCCACTGAATTCCCACTCAATACTGCCCAGAGTGCCACATGTGAGGTACCACACTTCTCTTGATTGTCCAGGATATTCCCCACCCAAGAGTCCCTACTGGATTATGTTTTATCCCAGGATATACATTTCATTCAACATCCATCATAGTTCGTGTCTTAGACTGCACTGCATTTAACAAAAATCAGCCTTTATTTAGCACTCCCCCAACCCACCTGTCACACCCAAACAAAATTAAGCTTTTATGTTACTTTTCGATCACTGAATAAACATCAGTCATCAGGTCCTGCAACGTGTTCCACTGAACTGCACACCAAGCAAATTATGTCCTATTGGCATCTACCTTTGAGATTAGTCCATTTGCCCATTCCTAATCCATATGCTTCAGAATCAAAACACCATAGATTTCTAAATAAGTATCTTTAAAGAGTTTAGGGACGTTAAATTAATGCAATTATCTCCAAAACTTATAATCTCAGGAGAAAGTTCTAGGCTTGCCTAGGGTTATTTTCAACAAAGCCATGTAGATGGATTTTAATTAAATTCTTCTACTTATAGAACTGATATTTCCCAAGAGCTTTTAGATTTTATGCATCCTTATTAAGAGTTACACACATTTCAAAAATTATGCTTACAGCTATTCCTTTCCTAGAAAGAAAAGTCATTGCTTTTACCACCCACCACTCAAGGACTCTCCCTTTTGCTTCTATGTTCCCTTCCATGTTCTCCTTTAAATATTTTTAACAAATTTTTTTAACCTTTAATTTTCACTTATCAGCTTGAATCTAACTGCTGTACCTAAGCACATTCAGATCTTATCTGTAGTTTCAATAACAAGAACTGAGAGTGGACCCACAAAAGCAGACTCTTCTGGAAGAACAGAAATTTCCTTTTTGAACAAAGTTCACTTATAAAAATTTCTTCTTTGGTCATGCAAGGCCTTTCCAGGATATCATTCTCCACAGGCTGAAACATGAGGAGTTTTTCCTGCCGCATGAGTCACTTCCCTACACCAGAATAAAAACCTCTGATATTACTCAGGATGTTCCTTATAATTATCTAGAGATGCAGATCTGCATGAATAATGTATAGATTGGGTTGGTAACAGAACAAAAAATATATATTAGAAGTTCATTTGATTCATGCAAAACCTAGAATGTTAAGGCTTTTTAAAGGAAGCCAAATGTAAAATCCCTTTTCAGTTCAACATCTGAAGGATTTTCGAGGACCAAAAGTGTAAGCACAACCTAATTGCAAATATCCAATTCAAAGGTTTAACAATCAACATTCCTGAAAAGTTTTCTGCCACTTTTGGAATACCAGATAATGTCTGAAAAAGATGTAAACCAAGTTTAAGAGATTTGTCTCCTCAATAAATTCAGCAAATTGTTTCTCCAGAAAAAGATCCCCCTAGGTCTAATTGCACATAGACCTGCTTGAGTCCTTGCTTTTAAATTTCGGTGCACAGATAAAACATGGAATAGCTATGTGGACTCCCAGGCTGGCAGGAGCTGTGGATGGGATGTGTGACCTTGGGCATGATTCCCATGGTGGAATAGACGGGAAGAAATGACTGAACCCTTCTTAAGCACCAGCCTGGAAAAATCCTGCAGCCATGCAACAGGCCTCAGTCTTCATGCACTTTCATAAAATAAGAAAAGCTGAATCAATGCCAGATTAGATGGTTTGCACAGGACATTACAATAATTTCCAGTCATACAGGGACACTGTGTAGGTTTAGCTTGGCCCAGTTTTTCCTGGGGGGTGGGCGACAAAGATGGCTCCTGTGTGAAGCTTCTCAAAGCCTTCACCATGTCCAGCTGTGAGATGATGGACATGCTGCTGGCCAAGGCTGGGCCAATTAGAGATGTTGGTTATGTCTCTGTGAAAACATATTTAAGAAGAAATCAAAACAACGGGTGCACGCACTTCCTTTGAGCCAGAGGAGGAGGAGTAGGTGAGAGTATGTGAGGGAAAACAACATGGAGAGACCAAGGTCAGTGGACAAGGAGGACGAGGGGAAGCTCCAGGCGTCGGAGCTCTGCAGCCTCTGCAGGCCGTGGTGAGGCCCATGGTGAAGCAGGGGATGCCCCTGCAGCCCATGGGGGCCCACAGGGGATGCTGAGATCCTCTCGCCCATGCCAGAGTGAGTGGATGCCTGGAGGAGGCCGTGGTCCAGAGGGAGCCCCAGTGGAGAAACAGGCCTTGACTTGCACCCTGAGACTGAACTGACTGCCCCACATGGAGTGGGTGAGAGCCAGAGAGAGAGAGAGAGTGTGTGGTCCAGCAGAAGTCCGGTAAAGAGAAGAAGCCTTGCAGCCTGGCTCGGAGGTCTGTACCCCGTGGAAGAGGGACGCCACTCCACAGCAGTTTTGGGGAGACTGTTTGTCCATGGGGACACCATCACACTGCAGCAGGGTCGGGCGGGCTGCCGCCAGTGAGACCCATGGCTGTGCAGAGGAAAAGAGCCTCTTCCCCAGGCAGTAGAAGAAGATCTGGGTGATGAACTGACCTACCCCCCCACCATGCCTCCTTCCCCTGTGCAGCTGCTGGGAAGGAGGGAGGGGGGTGAGTGGAGAAACTATGTCTTTGAAGGGTTTATTTTATTTCTCATTTACTCCTCTGACTGTTAGTAATAAATCACTTTTTGCAATTCTTTAAGTTAGGCCTCTTTGCCCATTGAGTGCATCTTCTCATGCATTTCCTTATCTCACCTCATGAGCCCTGGGTGTGGGTGTGTTAATTTGTGGGTACCCGGCATTTGGCCGGGGTCAAACCACAACAGACACTTGATAAAACTGTGCCTGCGCACCCACATTAGAGAGCTCCTCATTATTGCAAAGCTTCATCTAATCCCACAGAAATCTGGTTATCAGTAGAGTCTTCACTGGTACCCTGTTTTAGTCCATGCAACATTAATTGTGGTTATTTGGATTTTCTAAAGTGTCTGTTAATAATAGTACCCAGGAAAACAATTAGCTTTCAAAGCACATTTGACTAGACAGGGAAGATGCACTTGCTGCCCGTTCACATTCTGTAAAGAATTCAGTACCCAGTGGTAAAACGGACAGTTCAAGTGCCATGAATAGAGAAATACATTTTTTTTACAAATGGGAGGGAACTATGAAAATGTACTACTTTAGGTCATCAATTTTATTTCAGGGATGAAATCTGAAACTGCCTCCTTCTGCAGTTTCACCATTAATGCACAAAAACTGTCAATCAAATGGTCTCGATATTCTCTTTGCATCTAAAGTGTATTTTTATTTATGAATAAAATAAATTATAACACACAAAATTTAAGAGATGTGGTTTGTTACACAGGACTATTGTTAAATCTGACTGGGCTCCTGTAAGCTTTATAGAAGCCATGATAAAATCTTCGTGGTATAAAAATAAATAATACAAAATAAATGGCTGCACAAATTAGATTTCCTGCTGTTTTATCTAATTAATCCACCTCTTAACTCATTGCTTGGTTTTTAAAATTACCAATTAATCTCGTCCATACAATTAGGGGCTTTTCTGCTCATATCTTTTCTTTTAACTCTACCAGAATTTCAGTGGGGTCTTCCAGTGGGGGTTTTTGAAAGAGAAACTGTGCAGTGTATTAACGGCTTATGGTGTTAAAATGAAAGTGAATTTTCTTTAGCTCTGCAGTCATTACTGAAACACATTGTCCTCTTGCTTAAACTCTGCCCTGAAGGTGACTTTAGGAAATACCTCCCAAATTTCTGGATCTACAATGCTAGCTAAACCCTCCCTGCTTAAAGGTCTTGCTTTCTAAGAACAGCTAGATCAGGCTACATTTCTAATGCCTTGTCCCTGGGAAGACAAGAATAGCATAGAAATCTTCCAGGTTAGCTGTTGATCAACTTTATTAAGAATCCTCTGCTTTATAGCAAAGCTCACTTTGGGATTCATTTACAGAACATCATAGTTCGATATTACACAAGGAATTTTAAAAGCAGCCACAACATTTTTCACTTACTGCCAATATTTAAGCCAGAGATTTTAAATAGTATATTTAAAGTAACCAAAATTTAATCTTAAAAAAAAAAAAAAAAAAAAGCCACCAAGCTGTTTGAGTATGATCTATACCAGCTACCTCTAAATACTCAAATGCAGCTCAGATTCCAAAACTTTGGTCTGTTGGATTGATATCTTGCCAATACAAATCATACTATTTTAGGTTATCTATGAAATAAGGGGGAGTGCAAAGCCAGTACTTTTAGCAGCCTTCATTCATTTTTAAGTGTCTCACTCTTGCAAGGAAATTGCATTTTGCCACCAGAAACATAATTCACAGTGTTGTCCTCCAAATCAACTGCCACCTTCTTTGGTTTGCAACACTTCAACCAAAAGCTAAAAGATGTACTCCTAAATGGAAATTTAAATAGTACAGGGGGTTTTCTTGGTCATCCAAAAAGGTTTCCCAATATGAGCTCCCTGGTATATACAGATCCATATTTCCTGCAAGTAGAGTGTAAACCTCCCATAAAGTATATGGCCATATCTGTAGAAGTACATCAAACACAGAATCATCCTTCTTGAGCTTTCCTAACAACACAGCCATAAATCACAAATTATGCAGACAAATGAAATTTATTAAACAGTTTATGTTGCTCTCAAGGAGCTCCCTGTACAACCACCCCTGTCCTACATGGCTGCAGGTGGAGAAGCAGAGGATATTAACTGCTATCAGTAAAGTACATTTTTTGGGTAATCCAAACATCACTCACTTTTTTTTATGTAGAGAAAAAAAAAAAAAAGTGGTAAACTGGTTTTACGCCAAAAGAAAGGAATCATAGATAAATGGGAAAACAAGGTGATTGCTTGATACATTTATGTGCCATTGAATTCTATCAATTTGATGGCTGAACACCTTATGAAGTGACACTGCACAGACAGCTCAGCACTTCCTGCTCCTCTCAGCTAGCTGAAAGGTGCCACAGCAATCCTGAGCATTTGACATTTCTTGACTGCCTGTCTCAATCTAGACTGCATCCAGAGCAAGACTGGGATTTTACACTTGGGGCGGGGCAGCAGGGGATGGCGCAAGGGGCATATTCAGATTTCAAGTTCTTTAATCTCCACTCAGGAGAGTCATGAGGCAGCACTAGAGGGCTAAGCATTATTTATTCTAAACATCTCTCTAGACAAACACAGCTTCTGAAGTGCAATTAAAATAAAATTAAAAAAAAAGCATGATTTAATATAACCTCAAGATTTCTCATAGCAGCAAAAATTGAGAAGGAGGCATTATTTAGCAAAGTCTAGAGGTTGGGAAACTTCACTGCAGGTGCATTTATCCTGGCAGTATCTCTGATATCTTACAAGTCACCTCTTGAAGGGCTACAGTTACTTTATACACATCAGCACTCGCCAGTAAGATCTGACATCAAAGTTAAAATGCAGTTGTGTAAGTGTAAACAACATCTCAGAGTAAAAAACCAGATGAGGTAGATGTTAGCTCAAGAGCTATATAAAAAGGAAAGGATAGCTTAAATATGGAGATTACTGACACGGAAAAATCTCTTTAACTACATTCCTACTTTACTTAGGAGGCATTTCGACAGGATTATGTAAAACAATCAAGTTTTCCTGGGAAACCATCCCAGCAGATTACAGCAATATGCTCCATCTGATGTCTCCATCTTTTCTGGGCATTTATGTGTCAATCTCCAGAGAGCCAGGAGGTGACAGCAAGATAGATGCAGACATTTCATATATTTTCATAAGTTTATTGTAGGCAAAGATTAGTCCAATGATGTACAGAACTCTTAATGAACGTTAAGGACACAAATGCCACAAAACTTGATGCTTGAGTTATGCATACTGAAATCACTGAATGTCAGCTGTGCCTCAGTCATAAAAATCCTGGCAAAGAAGAATTATTTGGTATGCATTCAGTATGATCCACTTGGGCTTAGATTGCTCAAATAGAAATATCTTCGTTCTGAAACTCTCATATATGGGATTTACCATCAGGCCCCTCCATGTTTTAAAAACACAACCAGTCCCTTTGCAGCAGTTTTCTCACTAGAATGACACAGAATTTTGTAGTATCACTGCAGAAAAGGAATAACATTTGTGTTAATATTCTGCAATATTTCATTTGTCATAAAAATCAATAGAAATTTTCAGAAAGGACATTTTGTGCTCTGAATGTGCTAATATGACATTCAGCAGGCCAAATTAATTCTCCAAGCAATAACTGGCTTCCTGTAGTTTGTATTCAAAACAAGAGCCCAGTCTATTCCACCACCCCCCCTGCGAAAAGGGAAATTCCACCCTGGGTAATGTGCAGAAGGCAGCAAAGTTATGGCAGCTCCACTTTAGATTTGTCAGTTTCTGTCAGTCATTCCCGGCCCCTGAAGAAGATACACAGATTTGTTTCCTGGGATTCACTACACACCATCTTCTTGCAGGCTGGCACTGCCTCTCCCAGTTCCTAGTAGGAGTCTCACACACTTGGGCTGTTATGACTACAATCCCATTCAATTTCCACGCTGGAAACTCCATCCTGGACAAAACCTCAGCCACTCGTGTGGGGTTTTCAGCAGTCCCATCCACTGATGGGATTTAAGAGCAGGAAAAGGACCTTTGATTGGGTGAATGCAAAAAATTAAGAGATGGCGTTTATCACAAACCCAATTGCCCCGGATCTTCAGGAGAAACACCTTGGCCACCAGAGCAGTGCTGGAACACTGAGGACACCACTTCCTGCCCAGAGAGGCTTCAGGGGAGAGGAAATAGCCCCAAAACCAGAGCTCAAGGAACAAGAACAGCTTGTTCCATCCCTCCAAAAGGCTTGTGTAATCCTGATGCCTTCCCGTTGACTATGGTTTACTGAAACAGTGCAAGGGTTTTGATCTCATGCCACATAATTGTTAGAAAAAGTGAAGGGCTTTGGTTTAGTGTTGAAAAGCTTTTAGAGACCAAATATGTAATTCATCTAAACAGTATCTGCTCCATCAGACACAAATTCTGGACAGGTTAATGCCAGCCTGTCACACTTTTCAATGAGCAACATTCTTATCTTGCCCATATAATTCAAATATTGTACATAAAAAGCAGTGAGCGAAAATCTTGAAAAATGGAAGAGTGTTAAAATAAAATAGAATTTAAATGCATTTCCAGACAGGAATGCAAGTGCTCAAAAAATGGCCCCTACTCCACAGCAAAGCTGTACAAGCAAATTGATTATTTTGATTCAGTGACAGGACAACAAAAAATAGCTTTTACTAACAGCAGAGGGTGACTTTACCCTTCTTAAAATAAAGGTAGACCCAACCCCAGTGGACATCCACAGGTGTCTGGTGCTGATACACCGCTGTAGGAGTTCATGGAGGAACACAAGCACCTCAGATACAATTTACTGCATCTGTGCATACATATCAAGGACAAAGTACATCCATACTTTTCAGGGCTCCGACAGAGACCCAAGGCTTCGAAATACAATTTTCTTTAAAATGTCTTTATTTAATGTAAAGAAAATTCTGTTGTAAGATAAGGGGGGGGGGGGCAAATTTAATAATAAAGTTTAGATGTCAAAGCTAATCTGTTATTCTAAATTTTAAATGTGACATTTTGGAAATTACTAACATCAAACAGATATCATTTAATTTCAACATCAGTTTGGAGGTTTTATCTTCCATAACTTTGGAAAGGGTACTGCAGAACAGCTATTTCACATAGAACCCACTCTGCATCCTTCCTAAGCCACTATAAATAAAATACTCCAAAAAAACTCTACTCCAGTGATTCTCTTTTCCATCACAATTTGCCTGCAGTGTTACTAAAAAAAAAAAATAAATCTATCACACAACAAAACCTAAGTGGAGCTCATGTGTTCAATCAGCACTCCCTCCTCACAGGAAAAAATTCAGTTTTCAATAACATCAATTACTTTTCTTAACAGTCCTCTTCTGCATTCACAGCTCCCATTTTAAGACACTGTATAAACTTCTGCCAAGGTAACCCCTGTTTGAGACAGATTAACACAGTAAAAGTATTTTAAATTGATTGGTTTATGATTTATGAAGGATCAGGGCATTGCTGGCAGTCAATAAATGCCTGCTATTTAGGAAGCAATGTAATTATTTGGTATGTTTCCAGTTAAAACTGTTAGTAGTCCATGTTCATACAGTGCTTTAGGACTCTTCTTCCTCAGTAAAATGCTCAGATTTGTTGGTGGGGGTAAAGAATCTTATGTATTTCTTCCCACTGTACTATCCAAATTGTTCTTTTCCTTCACTCCCATTTCACACAAATCCAATGCAATCAGGAAGCTCAGGATATAAAACCACTAAATCTTCCAGGCACAATGGTGACTGGATAGTAAGAATGGGGTAAGATTGATCCTGTCTATATTGTAAAGTAAACATCATTTGCCTTTTAAGCAGCCAGGAGGAGTTTTTTTTTTGTTTTCAGCTCTACCAGTGAGTACCCTAAAATAAATCATGCCACTTTTTCACTTGATAACGCCATGTGTTGAGACCGACACTACAATGATCAATTAATTAGGAAGATCTTAGCTCTCTCTGCCTTTACACCAGAATAGTCACTGATGACCTCTTTTAATTCTCATAACAGACTTCACAGGGGAACAGGGAACAATTAATCCACACCTTTTAAAGTCCCCCATGAAATTTACAATGCAGTCCATAGGGACTATTCATATGCTAAGAGAAGAGTTTGACATCTAAATGCACTAAAGATGAGCAAAGAGGATACTAATGCTTATTTTACAAGTGTCAGTATTTCTAGCTTTTAGAATAAAGAAAAAAATGGTAGATCTGAAGACTGAGCCAACCTGGTCTATTTATTCAATTGGAAGAACATCCTTTCTGTATTAAACCTGCGCAGAGAAACAACCTTTTTTGGAAAATTAGCCTACTAGCTACAGAAAACTAGCCAGGTGAAACACCCTCCCCATCAGGGAAAGCATCTGAAAGTGTAACTAAGCAGAGTTACAAGCCATCAGCAAAGCTCTCTTCACATGACCCCGTGTCCAGAGACACTGAACACATTTTGTTTGGTTTCCTTTTACACCTTCCCGTAGGCAGCAGCAGGCAATGAATTTCTGGTTGCACAGTAAGGAAAGGGTGTATTGTACTCCTCACCATTATCTCTCATTATATCATCTCTCACTTTTATTAAAAAACCTGGGTGCCTTACTCCATTTTGTGATCAATATAATTTCCAGCTGAAGACAGCAAAAAGCTGCAGTTTTTAATTTTAAAAAAAAGCAGATATTAGGTATTAATGTACACTTCTAACTCTGTAATTCAGTAGATTTAACAAGGATGGTATTCATATTACCATATGCACTCTTCATAATGAGTTCCAAGTACAATTATACAAACTGCTTAATATTTCTGAATTAAGTAAAATGAGCCTCTTGTGGCTAGAGATATTTATTATTCTAAAGTATTTTAGGTTGTTAGGCTAATTTAATTTAGATTACTATCCACTGCTTGACGCCCTTAATATTCTTCACTGATACACTTTGTGTATCAGCCAAGGAGTTCCTTCAATCAGTGTTTTGCTGGGAGGCCCCTGCACTACAGAAATCAACTCCTTTCGCTTTTCTGCTACATGCTTGACAGTCTTTGTGGTAATAAACATTTGTCACTAAAAAGGTGACTGGGGAAATCACGCCTTATTAGCAAAGCAAGCTTCTTGCTCTGCGCTCAAAAAAGCATCACGTCTAATTACGAATTTTACAGGAACTGTATGATAGAGTAATTGGGATGGATTAGAAGTGCCTTCAGCAAGCTCCATTTAAAGAAAATTGAGATAGTCATAAGTAATATTCATTATATTTAGCCATTAGTAAATATTCTCAACTAATACAATAATGGGGGGGGAAAAACAATTCCTAGAAGAAACACTTCTATATTTCCTGTAATTATTGAAAATGAAAATATCTTTGGTAGAAAGCAAAGTAGTTATTTGCTTGCACTGATAAACTTTGCAGCCATGCAGGGTTAGGTTTTTTCCCCAGTTAATGAAACATTGCTTCAGCAACCAAACTCATTGCTCATTTCTTTTCTGCACTCCTATTCACTCCTTAGATTAACAAACCATTATTCTAGAACTAAAACGTTATTCTACCAGTGTGTAACTCTTAACATTTATTGCAATGATACACAGGCATTTGTAGAGCTGCACATCTTCAAAGGCATTTATTGCTAATAACCGTTTAAAATTTGCTGCTCCCGCATCAACAACCAAGAAGGACAAAAAACAGCACAATGAAGGCATGAGCTGCCAAGAGGCTACAGAGTGGTCACTACTCTGGTTTAGCCTTTATTGCTATTTGCATTCAGGAAAAGAATAAATCCCACAGCAAAATTAATTCCCACAAGCCCTTTTGATTTGGAACTTTTTTTTAATTGTCATATCTAGTCTTTATATTAGACGCAAGATAAAGTAGCTACATCATCCTGTGATAACATCATGTACAACAAACAGCATCATCATAAGGCTGAGCATTTCTTTCTCTCTGATATGGTTTGTACATTTTGTCCTTGTAAGTGTAAATGACCTTCTTTGTACCTTTGGTTTTTCTGTGAAACTCTTACCAATGGAATGTCATCACATTATTATCATCCCCCATTCAGAGAATGCCAGGTTGCTGGTAATGCACTCAGTGAAGCCTTCCATCTCTCCATCTAAGGACTGGGAGGGAAGAGGGGGAGAGAGGGCCTGTGAAAGGAATTGTGCCATTTGAAAACATAGTTCAATAGCAAACTGGGTTGTACGCCACAGCATGTCAAACATGTAGCTCAGGTGTTTGCTGTACCGTTACTGCAGTCTGAGAGACAATCACAGTTTTCATCAGGTTCTAGGAATCATTCCGTCATGCAAATTTTAATCCAGTATATTGCTGGAACATCAAATTGGGCTAAAAACAATCGAACGCAGATTCCTCAGATGGGATCACAAGGGCTCCAAAAAATCAGACACACACCTTCAAAGAGGATTTGGTTTTATTAGAAAAACACTGGCCTCCCTCCCCAGCTCCAAATCCACACCTGCACTCTAAAGATCCCTGGTGATGGTTTCTATACTGCCATCCCTTTACAGCAGCTCCAAGTGAAGTGCTTCCAGGCTTAGGTAGAGGCCGGAAAACTGGAGCTCAGTTTTATTCCTGGGGTTTAGCTTATCTCTGTTGTAAAGGAAATTATGGAGCCTGAGAGTGCGAAATGTGCTAGGAAAACATGTACCCAAATAATAATAATATGTCATTAATAAGGATTAAACATTAATAAAATTACTTGCAGATGGCTCAGTCAATTGCTGGTATCTTTCATGTTAATTAATACTTGGCACTGTACAAATACTCAGAACATACTTTACTCTATTACATTCGTACAAGACAGCTTCCAGAGCAATTTTAGGTACCTGTTAATGAGAAATAATGGTTGTCTGAGCAAAGCATGGGGCTGAACTGAAATACAAAGCTTTGTTCCAAAATTCAAGAGGTACCCATGATTCCCAAGAGTCTTTCACTCCAAGACCTTTGATTCCAACCCATACTTAGTGCAGATTGTCAAGCTTCTCCAGATGCAAGAGCTCTGCCATACATATAATTTTTTTTTTAGGACAATATCCTGTTTTGGGATTAGCCCCAGAAAAATATGAGGGCTGTATATATTCATACGTATATAAATCTCTTTGGTGCACCTTTCCCGCTAAGCGGGAAAAGACGGGCTTCATTCATTTTTCAAGATCTAATA
The DNA here is from genome assembly GCA_013397935.1 of Dasyornis broadbenti. Lineage (NCBI taxonomy): Eukaryota > Metazoa > Chordata > Aves > Passeriformes > Dasyornithidae > Dasyornis > Dasyornis broadbenti. Next base: position 236,783 of record VZRN01005629.1, on the reverse strand, counting down.
TAAATTTGTGCCTTCTCTCCAGACTAAATGATGAAATGAGATTGTTGGGCATCTTCGTTTCTCAATGACCACCACAGCAGTCCTCATTTCAGCACAAATCCTTTCCAGAAGGGACAACTGGGGCCCATTTAACTTCAGTCTGGCTGTGTGGAATAATTCACTTGGACAGTCAATAATGCTGCTGTCTAAAATGCCAGCCAAGCACTACCAGAGACAGGAGAAAATGCCTTCAGCCCAGACTGAAGCACTGGCTTCTTCACTGCTGTGCACTTCAGATGCTCATTTAAATAGCAATGAGGTTCCCTGCAGTGGTGCTTATGGTGGCTGCAGGACTGTCTGACGTGGGAATACTTGTCCCTGGTAACCCTGGATCTTCAGAACTGCACTTAGGAACACTGCCTGCTCCTGTACAAGGAAATCATCCATTGACATTTAGTATTTCATCTGTTCTTTTCCCAGTTACACTGCAGATTACCTGCTCACTTTACCAAACTAAAACAAACTGCTGAAGTCACACAGTAAACAGGAGAGGAGCAACACCCATTCCTTCCCCTTAAAGGGTTATGGTATTTTGCTGTAGCAATAAGATTTCTGAAAGAAACTTGATGCTCAAACTGATTGTTATTTTCCTACTAAAAATGTAACTGTAAAACTTAGGTCAGGTTGGCCTCAGAGGCCAGCCAAGATGCTCCATCTTTACTTCTGCAAATGCTAAAACAATCCTTCATGCTGTAAGAAAACAAGCATTCCTCGATAAAGTAGAGAAAACTCACAGCCTTTCCATATCTTCCCTAGATCATCAGGATTTTTTCTGGTCCTGCTGAGCTCAAATGATGACAGTACTAGACAGGTTATCATCACACTGTCAGAGATTCTTCAAGCTGCCAGCTGCTGCTACTTCAGCCTATTTTTCAACAACCACAGCTCACCCTGCTGCCTGCCAAAGCCTTCCACTGCTGGGACAGCCACTGGCATCTGGCAGGATTGCTTCAGGCAGGAGAGAGGCTCTGTTAAATGCCTGCTTCCTCCCTCCCCAAGAGGAAGTGTCACTTAGTGACAAGACCCTGTCAGCCAGGAATGACTGGCAGGTTGCTTGCATTCCTCTTGAGAACACATTTTGTTAATGTGTGCTAAAAACTTACAAAAGCGCACAGGTCAAAAAAGCTTAACAGCAGTTTTCTGAGTAAAAGGATGACTTAAGGTTAACTGCTTCCACAATGTGCAACAGTAAAATGGATTTACATAAATAAAGTCATTCGATTTTAAGTAGCACTTTCTCCTAAGATAGCTCCACCACAGAGGAGACACGGACTTGTTCAAGCATCCTTTGAACTAAGAGCATAGGAAATCTTTCAGATACAAGTTTCCCAGGTTCAGCTCACTGAAGGAACTTTCTCCCTGCAGCAGGGAGGAATATCAAACATGTTGTTACAGGGTTTTGCTCAATAATGAATGAGTTTAGTGAGTAAGCACAGAAAACTTGGCTGGGACTAGACTGCACTGGTACAGCCCACAAGGAAAGGAATGGAAGGGAAAACACCACAAACTTGCAGCAAGCAGGAAAGCCCATCTTAAACAAAGATCCATGAGATGGAAACACTTGCAAGGATGTGGCTTACTCACGAATACCAATACTGATCGAGCAAAGCAATATATCAGGTAAATGTTTGCAAACTGGCAGGGCACACTGGATGCTGCAGAATAAATGTCAGGATAAAACAGGAATCCCCAACCAATTTAGATATTTTTAGCAATGAAAGCATAGTTCTAAGAACAGGTTAAGGAAAATATCACACAATAGCCCTATTTGCAAAGCATGAAGGGTCACCAAATGCCTTCACAGGTATGTACACCATACAGGGGGTTGGTAGCAACCAATACCTTGCAGTGTAGTAAGAGATCTCTCGTCTTCCTAAAAACCTCCCTTGGCTATTTTGTGGGCTGGATCTTAGGCAGACAAAAACCAAACCAGGTTGTCATTCTGATCTGTGGGTCCCAGACAAACCCCACCCTGCTGCCATGAACCTCCAGCACTGGCTCTGCACTGGAGTCCTTACCCAGTGTGTGACACTGGGACATTCACAAAGCACCCTCTAAGTGCTTTAGATTAAACCATTAATTATTATAGTCATTAAGAGCCCTCTTCGAGATTTATCTTCTTCCCATGTCCCCATTAAACAAATTGGATGTTAGTTTCCAGTTACTCATTTTGCAGAAGCAAATCCATCAGCGAACTAACTGCAAGACAGATTTTTTTTCTTCCCAGCTTTCACAAAGAGGGGCTGCTCAGTCATGCAGAGGCAGTGCTGCCCAGGCACTGGCATGGAAAGCATGCCAAGAACCCACATGCAAACCACACCAAGAGCAGCGTCGTTTATGAGATCAGATCTTGCACCACACTAGACTACGCCTCACCAGCCAGCCAAAAATAAAAACTACCTAGAGCCAGTTTTAGGAATTGACTCTTTGCTCAAAAGTAGAGACCTCTGAAGGAATTTTCTCACACTCTGAGCCAGAGGAGAATGTGTCTTAGAAAAACCTGATCCACAAAGCAGGTGGGAGTTCCATCCCATCCTCAAATGGTTCGATCAATTTCCAGCTGAGCATGGAGACCATGATGGGTGGGGGAGTAGAGAGGACATCCAAATTTGCAAGTTTCTCATCAATTTTCCATAAAATTAATAATTTGCTTTTCTTTTAATAAACTGAAGATATCTTTGTTTATGCTTTTGATTAAAGACTACAATATTCAAGTGCCTCAGAGCACTAAAAAAAAAAATAAAGCAAAAGGAACATTATCCAACAGAGTGAGACAAAACTCAGGGAAGGGAAAGCAGAGCCAGCAGCTTCCCAAGCCTGTCAAGTCAATGCTCCTTCTGAGCTGATGCACAATGCTGTTATACTCAGGGGACTCTGTTCTTCAACAAAAAGAAACCTGCATACCCATTAGGATGAATTTCCAGACTAAAGGATGTGTCTAATTTTAATTTGCTACACACAGATAATTGACTTTATACCGAAATGCCTGTCATTTAATGTTTATCATATTCTGATCTGATGAGCAACCTGAGGATCAGGAATTACTCTTCTCAGGTTTGATTTATTTATGATACCTTTTCTCCTTAGTACAAAGGAAAGAAAAAATATCTTTGGCCCATTCCCAGGACACACACTGAGTCTGTTTTATGTGTGACATACCTGAAAGTCCCATGTTTGCACACGACATTTTCAATGCTTTCTGCAGAGATACTACATTCCTACTGCAGTGGATACTTTAAACAGGAATGCAATGATGCAGTTTTTTGTTTTGCTTCCAAATTAATCCATTCTTTGGCTCTTCACCACAGCTCATTACACTGATCTCCTGCTCTTCATCTTTCTGCTCTGCACACATAAACATTGAGTCAAAGGTCTGCACATCACCAACCTGTTCTCCAGCACGGTCACACTCAAATATCCCACTCTTCCTCCTGCCTCAGGAAAGGTCAGATGTGTTTGGATACTTCAGTTTGCATTGGATGAGCAAGGCTTTGCTCCCCTGCCTTGAATGCATCTGACCCCAAACACCCTGCCTAGCTCACAGCCACACCTTCTCAGACTGCAGTCCTGAGAGGGAGCATGTACACACTAAGGATTATCCAAAGCAACAGCAGACAGAACAGTTGCTCTAAATCTCATTTGACACACAGGAGATGATCTTTCTTATAGATCACAGCAGGTCAAGATGAAATATTACCTTCTTTAGAAGTTACGTGTTCAGTCTGGTGTGCTGCCTGGGATTCATCCATAATTGTATCCTAGTAAGAGTCCTCCATACTATCAAGTACACCTAGTTTTCTGTTTCGGGGCACGTATTATTGTGTGCCTATTAAAATGGCTCTTCTGCTTTGAGACCAAAAGAAGAAGGACAAGGTAGAAGGCAGAACATCTAAGACATGCCACAAAAAATCCTCAAGTTACTGCAGAGCAATTTCAAATTGCAATATTTACAAAGGTCTAGGGAGTACCAGGTTACATAAACTGCAGAAGACATAGAGAATTTTGGGAATGGCAATATGGCTCAATGCAAGTTGAGACCCACTTGTTAGTACTTCCTGCTGGAGGGCATATGTCATCACCACATGGCAACTCATGGAAGCATGAAATAGGATCATTATCCACTCCTGCCCCCCGTTCTGAAATAATGATAATGAAAACAATCTATTCCTCAGTCCTCCCAGGAATAGAAAGACTTGGAGAGGAACAAGAAAATTAAAACAAAAAACACCAGGGGAGAAAAGTAATTTTTCAAAGTTAACTCCAAAGCAGTCTGCAAGCTCGAGCACTTCCCTTGCAAGTGCATTTTCAGTTGAGCCAGAATTACATCCCCAGTCAAAAGAAGCAGTAGCCAGAGTAGCACTCATTTGCAGCAACTGCAGCACAGGGCAAAATAGCGCCTGAAGAGCCCAGACTGAGCAGAGGAGACCTCAGAAAACATCTGCAATGAGCAAGCTCTCCTGGTCTTCCAAAGCCTAGGAGCTACGGGCTCCTCCTTGCTTTCCAGCTCACCTCCAACCAGACACAACAGATTCCTGGAACAGGGCAAGCAGACGTGCAAGACTGCAAGTCTGGAATTCACCATCCACAGAAGAAAGAACCCAATACCAGTGAACACCATCACTGCAACTGCAGCAACTGGAAGCCAACTCTGCCCCTGATGGCAGCTATGCCTGCTCCCACACACAGGAGTGCTGAGGCACAAATGCTGTCGCCCAAAATGACAAAGTTCCTGGTGGAAGAACTTAGCTCCTTGTGCAGGAGAAAGGTTTGTAGGTTTGTCTCCTCACTGCCTCCTCCTCTGCCAACTCAGTTGGAATTTCCAAGGTAAAGCCTTCCTTCAGGAGACACAGATGGAAAACATCTCACCTCACAAGATTTAATGCCTTGGCTGTAAGGTTTTTTTTTGTTTATAGCTCTGTTTCTGAAGGTTTAAGCACAGTCTCCTGCCATAACATGGGAATTTCTCAGCATCTGTTTCTGCAGGGATTTTGGTCATAGCTGGATCCTTCCAATGCCGCAGACCCCAGCCATGCTTCTCATCAGCTCCTCCCCCTCGAGGTTTCTCTCCCTAGCTGAACCTAATCCTGGCCTTCACCCCTCTGTGGGCTGGGCTTTTTATCCCAGCCCCAGCACTTCATCTCACTAATGAGCCAGGCTTTCCCCTGGAGCCTCCTGCCCAGGGGGCAACTCAAACCCCCGGGGCTGCTCAAACCTGAACAGTTGAGCAAAACTGCTGCCGCCAGCATCAGTCTAAGCTGTAAAGTCATATAAAACAGGTTATCATAAAAGTGAGGAAGACGAGGGTATAGATGCAAATTCTCTGAGACATTAATCAGTAATCAGGGAAACTTTCCTGAAGCAGGGAAGGTACACTGTCCTTGCAATGCTGCCGCTGGCAGCCAGCTTTCCCTGCTCCCTCACCTGCACTGCACACACCCTGTCACAATTTCTCAGGAGCTACAGGCACCCACGCACTCAGGAACAGCCTGTCTGGTACTGACATGTTCTGAGCTGCAATAAATCTATCTGGCTACTTATTTCTTTCCCTGGTTAAGACATCCTTGTGGCTCCAGCTGGTTGGGCTGTCCAGAGATTTAGGTTGTGCTGGTCCTACACCCAGCTGCAAATAGCGCCTGGGATTATTGTTTGCAGCTGCAGAAGATGTTACAGTTGTTAGCTGAGGGGATGCTCACAGCCACCTGGATGCAGTGTGCCTGAGCTCCTGAACACTACTTCCCTTCGGTGCTGGTAGCTTTTTAAGAGGATGCTGTGAGCCTCCCATGCCCAGTTTATTGATGCAGGTTTTTCTGTGCTGAGTTAAATGTTAAATGCTACAGCAGCTGATCCACAGCCCAGATCACTGTGTCTCCTGTATTTGTGTTTAAAACACCTTCTTGAGATGCTGCTGAGATCCCCTGGACCCAGACTAGCAGGGTGGAGTGACTGGAATCTGAAAGGTGTCCTGCTCTCCAAATGAGTGCTTCAAGTGACAAAGGTGGGACTGAATGTAAAGGAGTAGAAAGGATATCGGGGGAAAACTGAGAAAGGCCTCATTTATGTCCTAGCCTGGAAAAGGAATAAAAGAAATTCCAAGCTTCAAACAACTTTAGGGATCTGGAAAATTCTTTCCTCCTCGGAACTAATTGACCTGACTGTTAGATTTCCCCTAAAGAGGGTGAAGGATAAGGAAACAAATTCCTACAGAGAGAGAAGATTGATTCCCACAATGGCAAGACACAGATGAAGGACCCCAGTGCCTGTCAGGAATGCCAGGTGTATCACATGCCCAGCTGAGTTTCTCAGATTAGACACCTGTCCTGTGTAAATGTGAGCTTTCAAGAGAAGGCTTGGCCCACAGCAAAAAATTCTGGGTGCTCTGGCTGGAGCCACTTAAATATCACAGCAGCACAGAATGGATTGGTTTGGGACCGTAAAACTCATCTTGTTCCACTTCCTGCCCTGGGCAGGGGTACCTTCCACTAGAACAGGTTGCTCAGAGCCCCATCCGGTATGTTTCTTTATTTCTAATCTTTTAAAATATTTTTTATTGTAATCAACACTTCTTTATTAATTTAATCCATCACCATTTCTTTTAGATTCCTATTCCCAGTGCTAACCAGAGTACTCAGCTTCTGTAGGAAAAAATGTGATTACATGCTATAAAGCCACCAAGTATTTTCATCTGGAATATAAATGTAGGTAACCTTTCCAAACAGAATATATTAATATATGCCAGAGAATCCATTGGTTGTTCTGAGACCTATTTCTTTCAGTTTTTAATCACTAATGCTATCATTTTTAAGTCAGTTTTACAAATGACAAAAGGACCAATAGCTCTCCTGAGAATGTGGGATTTTTCTCAATCCAGACAAGGTCTCACAAGTGTGTTATGTTCTAGTAATTAATTTTTAACCAGAAATGTCCCATTCCCTAAAATGATAAACAAAGCTCATTCTTCAGAATTCTATTAAGCTCCTTGCAAATGAGATAATCCTCATCTGAGAAGTACAAATATGCAGATGGCCTTTTATGTCTTACTCTTTCAAGCAGAAGGAAATTAGAAGGAACCAGAAACTAATAAATATCACCAGGCAAGATTTGCAAGACCCTAAAGAAAATGGACCTGTTGCTCTTCACCTCTTGTGGTATAGAGAACAAAACTGATACAATGCACTTAAAAAGTGGTCATGAGATGAGAAAGGAAACTAAGTAAGTTGTCAGGTACTCAGGAGCTGTGTTATGTTGTCTTGAAGACCAAATCTCTCTGATCTATCTTATATCAATAAAGTTCGTGCCCCTGGCTTTAGGAGAAGATGCAAAACTAAGGCTTTCAGTGGCTGTATTTGCTTTCTTTCAAACCCGTTTTCCAAGATCCCAGAAGCATCATGCTGTCTCCTTGAAGGTGCATCCAGAGCCTTTGTACACAAGTCCAAATGTGAGCCTGGACCTACACAACAAACATTTTCTGAAGCATAGTATGTCTTCTGGAGATATGATACTGTGCAGCCTGGTAACGGGTGTTTGAGTACCCACTGCCCCTGTGGCAGTGGATGCAGAAAAAGCAACAGCTGATTTGTGAAATAGTCATCTATTCCAAATATTTAAGACAGAGCAGGGAGAGCTGGCATCAGATTACAAGGAACAGAAGCAGAGATTTTCATCTTCTAATGTTATATATTCTTATTCTAGCACCTCACAAATGTCCTATGTTCTAGTAATTAATTTTTAACCAGAAATGTCCCATTCCCTACAATATTAAACAAAACTGATTCTTCAGAATTCTTAAATAGTAGATTAAGTAGTTAAATTTACTGAATATTCATGTGTAATGAAGTACACGATAAATCTGGTTTGAGTTTTTTAGTTTTGTGATGTACATGCAAATCAGATTCCTTACAGAGCTGACACTTCATAGTTAAACCAGGTCTTGCCTTCCCTTATGCTAGAGAGAGAGCATTGCTTGTATTTGGACTCTGCAATCCCACTGAGCCTCCCCAAGGATAACAGCACATCCAGCTGGACTGCGGAACAGAAGGGAAACTCCATTTCTGATTTTAAATGCATAAGAAAATTTGCATCCAATTGCCATGTTTATTGTAAGACAGTAATTTTTTTCTCTCTGCAAATAAAGGGCTTCACTCCTCCAGTGACAAAGACGGCTGGTTTGGATGGGCCGGGAATGGCAGGTGCTGGTTGAACTTTGTCAGGCCTGTCTGTGGAACAGGAAACGACATCCCCAGGCCCCTTATGCACTTAATGAACTCTGGAGTTTGTCTGCAAAGAGCAATTGTCCACATCTGTCACACATCACGTTGAGAAAAGGGGAGAGGAGGGCTTGGGCAGCATCCCACCCTCTCCTTTTGCAGGGAGCAGAGCCTCTGGTAGGCAATAGAGCACATGAACATGCAGGAAGGCTTGGAGTGGAAGTTTGTTTTGTTTTACTACAACCCTATGCTCAAAAAAAGTAGCTGGATTCACTGTGATGAGAGAGCTGTGAAGAAACTGGTCTTTGTGATGGGGATTTAATTATTCTGGTATTGACAAAAATGAGAATTAAAGGAGGAATCAACCTGCGACTTCCACAGGCAGTAGAAAACAAGTTTATCTTTCACTGTGCTTTGAGCTCGTAGCTATGACAAATTCAATAATGGTCTGGTGGGTGCTTAGTGTTTTATGATAATGTATCATTTGGCTTCAAGCAATCATGGTCCTAGGCTATGAAGCTAACAAATAAGACTTCAGACAGCATCATATTGCTAAGCTCAAATATTCCCAGAAAGGTGGTGGGAGAGGAGGGGAAAGAACAAGGAAAAAGTGATATTTAAAGCAAACAGAGTAAATAATGCAATCAGGTTGATCCCAGCAATAGCAAAGCTAAAAGTGATAATGAAAGTTACTGGAGTAGAGCAACAACATATAAAATATAGATAGAAGGCAATTACAAAAGGCACAATAGAAAATTGAATGAACAAACTAACTGATGTAAAAAGCTCACAAAGGCTCTGTAAACATTCAAGGGGGAAAAGTTGCTAATAATAATCCATGCAGGCTCAGGGAATGCTAATCAGGCTTGAGCTGTTCTTCATTTGTACAAGGACGTATGGGCCTGTTCCAGGTTTAAATAAATGACAGAATGGCAGAGATCAAACTCATTGATATTCTTTTAAAAGAAAAAAAAATTAAAAATAAGAATTCTAGCATCAGTCAATAATGCATCAGAAATTGATTTACTGGACTTTCAGGGATTTTCTAAAGGTACTAATCTATCTGCAAGGAAAACATGACTTACCACACACAAAGCGAACCCACCACTGGGTGTGATGTGGGCCAATGCTGTTGACCCCAGCTCAGGAAATTTGCTGCCTTTCAGGCCTTTTCTACATCACTCATTTCATTGCATTTACCTTTGCAAAAAGCCCAATTTAAATTACTCTCCGAGTGGACAAAAATAGACATACAGATGCTGTACAAAGCAAGGAATACTGAATAGCAGGAAAATTAGACACCAATCATCTCTGGGTTCAATTCCACATTCAGCCTCAGCTTTCCTGGACAAGTCAGTTACTTGGATGTCTGGCAGGATTTTTAAAAAGCTTCAAAAACCTCGATTTTCAAAAGCCTCACTGCTTAGTCTGCGTTTCCTCAGCAGAGGGCTCAGGGGGTACTCATTATTTATTAGAATTGCTAATTCTACAGTTGCACTTACAGCATCTGAGGAACAAAATTCACATGAAGAAGAACAGCAGCAGGAATCAAAGTGCTGTCTCAGATGGGCAATGCTGAAGGCCCACAGCTTTGCCTGTTTATTTTCCCAGTATGGATGTTTGCTGATACAAAGGAGAGTATGTAAGGATAACACCACAGCACTGAAGTGCCATGTCAGAGGATGGCCTGTTTGCTGTCAGCCTTGACTGACTTAAATTTAATCTCTTTCTTTCCTTGGTGGGTTAGAGAAGTTGGCAAGGTTCATATTCTGCTGAGTGAAAAGTAACCTGGTAGGAGGTGGGGAGCCTCGGTCACTTTATCAGCACATAAAGCAACACAGATTTTAGTCACTAAAATCCTACCCTCACTAGGAAGGGAAGCACTGAGCTCTCTATTTTAAATGTTTTGTTTTCTTGCTTTTAAAGCACATTTGTCTTTTTAAATTGCTGTATCTTTAACATTGTTGCTCATGCTAATCAAATATACTTGGGTTTGGAGTGTGACAGCCATCTAATAAAGAAATTTAGAAATTAAGCTGAACCATCTATAAAGAAATTGTGAAACTCAGTATTAATGATCCATTTCAATCTTAATAGTTTTGTGCATCACTGATGAATCAGCCAAATATATGTAATATTGTTACTTTTGACAGAAAAAGATAAGTAACATGCAATGCTATCTTTATCCAGAGGGCCTTACTCTCATTTCCCACAGAATTCAGCCATTTGCCCATATTTAATTCACCAAGCAAATGAATTAATAATTTTTCACTACTGCGCCAGCAAAAAACAATAACAAACGCTGTCTCGAAAGATTTCTAGTAAGTCAACATAATGTTAGTCCCATCCTGCATTTATTCTCTGCATTAACATAAATTAATGAATGATGCAACAAGCAGCTTTAACTAACATTTTCAATAACACGGAAAAGGCCAGTCCAACGAGTACTGAAGTTTTAGTTTTAAGAGCACAAACTCAAACCTCAGGTATGCAGAGTGAGTGATTACTAAGTGTTCAACCCAGGAGAACAGAAGGCAGCCCTGACCTGAATGCACCCTTTCTGCTGTACAAAAGGGATCCTGTCCATGCTCTAGAGCTCTGTTACAGCAGCAGGGCACAGCCACCCCCAGCAGGGCTGTGCTGAAGGGCTGGGAGCACGGCACAGGTGCCAGGTACAGCCCCTGCACACCCCACATCTGTAGCAACCCTCCAGGTAGCACCCACAGACAGACCTGTCTGTCTCTACTGCTTTATGGTTCTGGCTCTGGGCATTGCAAAGACCACACTCATTTTTCTGCCTGGGTCTGTGTATCTGACTACTGGTTTCTATAAATTATTGGAGATATTGATTTCCTGACATTTAGTTCTGCTTTAGAAAATTATCTCATGCTTAATTTTCCCTGTTTTCTGAAAGAGCACCAAGATTTCTCTGTCAAGTGAGAAACTTCAAGCTATAGTTTTTGTTAGGAATTAACACTTCTAAAGCAGAATAAACCTCAAAACATGAAACTCTAAATCAGTCACAAGTGTGCTACAGAAGGCAAAGACAATTTTGATAAGAGACACTGGGCAAATCCTGGATTTAGAAGAAGACATTAAATTAGCAAGAATTAACACTTTTCTTTTTTTCTTTTTATTAACAGCAGTTCCAATCTTTAAAGTTCAATCATCAGTCAGTCTCACAGTTCAGAGATCAGAATATCTAGAACTCGTTCGAGGCACCTGGATATGTGCATTTCTTCCTCATACATTCCCCAAAGTAGCGGTAACTTTCTTAACATTCATCAGCTCAAAATAAAAATGTACTGAAAACATCCATATATTTCACCACAGCAATATAGAATTCAAAGTCATTAAGTAGAGAGCATAATAATTTATTAGAGCTTCGTCTCAGGCTCTATACATAATGCTTTATCAACATTCTACATTCTTATTGTGGTCTTGACAAAATTTCCCTCTGAGACATTAGAATCATCACTGAATGAAATTATAATTATTTAGGCCCAAACTTTTGGAAGGTGAAACAAAACCAGCACAAAACCTTCAGCACCCAAATTTCTAAGAATGATACGGTTTGTACGCTTAAACATTTAAATGTATGGGTACTTTATTTCAAGTACTGTAAAAGAGAAACATTGCCACTTACTGGCAGTACCAATATCTTTGCAATATTTGCAAGCATTTATGTGTATCTTCAGTTGCTCTGTTAACCTTTATTGTATTTGTCAATAAAAAGCCCCATTAACATTTAAACTGCGTATGTCCAACTACCTACTTCAAGCAAGAATCGAATGATAGCCTGTAAGAAACAGTTATTTATTACAGACTACATTATTGGGACTGTACACATTGGAGATTTCAAAAAGCTCACATTCCTTATAGTTAAAAAAAGGTAAAAAAATAAAAATCAATCATTAATTGGGAAAAACTCTGTGCATGGCCTGAGCAGAAGATGTGACCACCATAGGTGAATGGGTAACATCAAGAACACAGTACAACTTTAGAAAGAATAGTGCAGCCAGCTGGAGCCACCTCAGGAATACTGGAGGTCTAAAGAGATCACACTGGATATGAAACTAGAATAGAAACACTGCTTTTGCAATAGGAACATCAGAACTTACCTGATATTAACAACTACCTTTACCTGACATCGAGAATTTGTCTTCATCAGGCAAAAACTCAATCAAAGATAGCATAATCACTGGACAAGAACTGAAATCAGACACTCTTCCACTAAGCTGCTGAACTGCAAGTGACAATGACATGATTCACCAGTCCAGCTATGTCCCCTAAAACTTTGTTTCAAGCAACACTGATTTTGTAGAATCCCTGTGTGCTGCTTCTGTAAAGTGGGTATTTCAAAAGGTAAGGAAAAATCATCCCAGAATCCAGAGACTGAAACCAAAATTGAGTAGTCTATTATCACTGCTTTTATAAATCATTAATAAGGACAGCATGACCTGTTCCAATGAAAAGGAAAAAAAAAAACATTAATTGTCTTCAAGTATGAGAGATGCACTCACAGTGACAGCAGAGGCATTCATTTAATCACTTTATAACAAGGAAATCTATAGACTCCATAGAAAATTTACAGCCAAAATGGAGCTAATGTGACAAATGGTGCTCATGTAGTAAAAACGAAAATGTCAAGTCTGGAAATTCAACAAAAATGTGTTTTAGTGGCTTTGCCTCCTCAGGCTCCAGTTTGACAGAGCACCACTTCATACAATGCTTCCTTTCATCTCACGTCCGTCTCATCTTCTGTTTTTTCGTTTGTCTCTTTGCATCCTCTGAGCCCCCAGTGTCAGAGCCTGTCTGTCCAAGAGCACGCACTCCTTGCAGTCGAGTTGTCAGCTGGAGCAGTAAGGGAATAAGCTGGGGGGGAAAAAAAAAACGAAAGCCATTTGTGGTTACACTGGTAAGTAAGGTCTGAATGGTATCATTCTTTAGACATGTAGCCCCTAACAAACAGAACCTATTGCATAAATGGCACACATACAAAGACATCAGAATATGACAGCAAATCTTGGGGAGGAATCAACCCAAACATCTGGGAATTTCTGATAATCAAAACTTAAAGTGATTGTTTGAGAGGAAATCAAACTGCACAGACAAATTTCATTTCTCTTCCTGGTAAAACAGAAATCCAGTCATATCACAAAAGACTAGAAGAGCACAGCTTGATAACAAAGACAGAGGAGGTTATATAGAAGGTATTCGTACTCCTCTTGAGAGCTTTTGAACTAGGGAGAGTATAAAGCTAAAGAGGCTAGACTTGAAGACTTGCAAAACTTTTTCCAGTCTGATTGTTCCTGAAGCCAATAAAATAATTATTTTCATTCCTATTATCATTGAGTCTGGCTACCTGACTTTGAATGCTGCTGTATTGGTTTCTTCTCAGACCCACCAAATGAGAAGCCAAAACTCAGCCATGGCATGAACTTACCTTCACATTAAGTTTTTTTAAAGGAAGGTAATTGTCCAAAAAACATGGCTACATTGTGGCTGTTCTTACCATATATCACACAGGAGACAGTGCCTGCATGTCTCTCTAGATAACAACCCGACAAACCCTCCCTTTGCACAATACAATGTATTCACTGATAGGACAATAATATTGGGATGAGAGCAAAACCACGCCTGACCCACCTTATCATGGTTGTAACCAGCCAACAGCAGGAGCAGCGTCAGCGGTAACGCAATGTAAGATCCTTGGGCAATATCTTGTTCAGGCAGCTTTCTCTGGAAACAGTGCAGATCATGGATTTTATCTTTTTATAGAACAGTTGACTGTGAAATCCCTCAGCTCTAAGAAACATCAGCAATAGGATCATGTGGCACATCCAGCCCTTCTCATCTGACTTCCTTCCAACTGCTGCTCTAAGATTTACTTTACTTTCCACTTCAAAGCCACCCTCTGGATCAGTCACTCATGTATTACCCTCTTCCTGAGGTTCATGCTTTGTAAAGCCAATTCATTGATGGTCGGTCTCCAATTACAGTCAGCCTGGTGTGATTTGATTTACCTGTCCCACACCTCTGTGACCCCAGTAGTGATACTACTACAGCAGCCATGCCAGCACAGAACCTTTCAGGCACATCTACACCCTTCATTTCCTGCTGTTGTTTCATGTTTCCCTCCTGTTCCACTGGCAACTGAACACCCAGCAAATCCAAACGGATTGACACTTTAATGCCACTCATAAACCTCTTTATATTTACTCTTAACAGAAAGCTTGGCCAAGAGCACAAAATACATGCAGGTTATAACACCAAATACTGCTCCCAAGGTGAACACTGGAACATAGAAATATTTAGTACTTACAGTGGGACTGAAGACCAGTGTAATGTGCTTATGATATCCAATGGCAGTAAAAGAAACTTGAGGCAGGGTATAGTCATACTGAGATTTAGGCAACGTAGAATCCAGGAGCACCATGTAATTCTGTGGATAAAAAATACACTCAGGCTACAGCAGTAGGAGCAGTCAGAGACAAAATCACATTTAAAGGCAAAAGTCAGATAAACAGGCTTCAAATCCTCCAAGATACTGGTTAGCCCAGTGTCAATACAGCTCTGCAGGCACACCACAAATTACTCTTCAGGGTCCTTACAGAAAAAAAATAAAGTGATCTAAGCTAATTTTCCAGCAATATTCTTACCTCTCCATCTCGGAGTAGTGGTGGGAAATGGAAAAACAGGGATAGGCCTAAGTTGACTGTATGAATTGGGTTGTCAAGATTTTCACTTTTGTAGAGCTTCACCTGCAAATGAAGGAAGAAAGCACAAACCAGGTATTTCTGAGCCTGCACCACAATAGATATTTCAGACATCCCACATCTTCAGGGATAAAAGCACTTCAAAATCCATCACGTGTTTACATAAACGGAAAGTTGTCAAGTAAGAACACCTGAAAATGTTCTAATCTGGGATATGAAAAGTCACACGAACAGTCTGTTTAGAGAACTTGAAATAATTTAGGAATGACTGCTCTTTGACATTTTCACATACCTAGCATATCAAAAACAGCCTGTGCTGTGGATCACAAAACTGCTCTCACTTGTGTCTGTATCCAATCTTAGCACATCTTTCAAAGACAAGGATTTCTGCCTTGGAGGCCAGGGTGATGACATGCACCCATCAACAGCTCACGTGCAGTACATGCAACACAAGACCCCACCTAATATGAACCAGGCACAGGCTTGGGTAACTTCCATATAATCAAATTTTGACATCAATTCCTGTTTGCTTAGGCTGAACTGCAGGGGTCTAAATTACCCCAGAAAGATGGGACACATGCTCAGGGGCTCTTCGGTAAGGTGATACATATTCACTTCACACGTGCTCTGAGTGTTGGATCCTTTGCATGTCTCCCAAAAAACCCAACAGCTTAGCAATGAGCTCTTGGCAGGTGAGATGCATAACAAACTAGTGTGAAAGAAATCCAAGCACTGCATTATATTTGTAGGTAACATTTCAAGGAGATTTTAAACCTGAGAAACGATACTGTAACGGCTACCCCACTAACACCTCTTGCAGACACTTCCAGCATTTGCACCCTAAGCCAAAAGGATCAGAGGTGTTTAGCAAGTTTTTTCAGATCACAGTACAGTGTTTTGAATTTTGAAAATTTCAGCTTTACTCTTTGTCTCATACAGTCTATTATTATGTACTTTTAAATATACATTGTCCTGTGGTATCACTGCATTCACATGGTATCTTCAGGTTTGGAAATAGAGATCAAAAATTCCAGGTGTTTCAGGAATTAATGCAGTTCTGTGATATAAAGGACTCATTTCACCCTTGCTGTCTTGATTCCCCTATAGACCAAGCATCCCTAACCAGGAAAGCAGATCCCAAAATGTACAAGCCAACCAGAGAAAATATTCCTTAAACATATTCCCATGAAAAATGGACGCATTAAAGCAAAGCAGTCAGGAACACTGTCATCTCCATTCTATTTGGAATTCAAATTAACCTTCCTTAAACTATTAGTTCTAATTTGAATTAAACGTCTGCTCTGACTACTCAGCTATTTCCAGTGACCCTGCAAAAAAATCATTGTGAAAGCAGTAACAAATACACTTGACAAAGATGAAAGGCTTGAACTTACACATAATGTGGAGAGATATTCAGAAGCTGTAATTACATTTCCACTTAAATCAAATTGATTAATTTGCCGGAACGCTATAATATTAACGTCATCAATGTCACTGTTCCCAACCTGCAATGGAAAACACACTCAGATTATTACCAACAGAGGAACAGTTAACAAAGAACAGTAACACAACACAAACATCATTGATCATTTTAAATAAAAAGTGAATTTTGTTCTATACGACCACATGGAAGCTTGAAGACTTTCCCATTGCAAGTCCTTGTTCTCCAGAGTGCACAGCTTCTAATTGCAGACCTGTGCGTTATCAGCACGAGGCTCATGACATTAAGCTAAACTAAAAATGGAAGCATCAAAAGCACACAGTATTCTGGATGGGTCTGAGGTACATCCACAGGACAGCCTGATCTCAGAACACCGGTCTCAGTATTTTGCGTCTGTGCTGAGAGATGCACACTGCTGCACTGTGATGTATATATAGTTGATTAATGGGAATATTGAACAAGATAACACCAGTTTTCAATTCAAAGTTATTACTGCATTTTATAAAGACTTGCTAGTCCAAATTACAATTTCACCTACATCAAGACTGCAGGATTTGGACCAAACAAAACATAACAATATCTATCAACCCATAACTAAACATAAAGACAGTACAACATGACAATTTATGACATCCTCAAGTTACTCCTGCTTTGTTCCACATCATAAATGTTGAAAAGTATTCCATGCATTTATTCTCTTGTTTCTGGATGCATAGTTTTCATGACTGTGAAAGAATCCTTTTTTCTTGTTTACTATTTGGGCTTCATCTCACTTCAGTTTTGAGCTATGGTGCTGACACACAACATGGGGCCTGTATTTAGGGAGCTTACTTTGCTGTAAGGCACTTGTCTAAACAGAACGCATTCACCACATTGCTGCTGATAGAACAGACAGAATGCCTGGACAGATCCATTTCATATTTAAGTGATACTACAAAAACGAGAAAAAATTACCTCAATTGCCCGATGCTGTGGTAAAGCTCTTTCTATGTGATCATTGCCTTCAGCTTTGAGTTGGACATGATACACACAGCCAGGCTGAAAGCAACATTCAGATGATAAATCCCAACACTGAATAATACATGCTTTAATTTTAGAGAGCACCAAGAGAATTTTCTAACACTCCATTTAAGATATGCCACCCAAACAGATTTAACTCTATGCAGTTGAAGTTTTCCTTATCTCAAATAGAAAATTGAACTCAATAATACTATTAGAAGTGTTTACTGTCAGAAAATAAGAAAAGGCTATCACAGAACTTTTATTAGTTTGTTACATCACAGTATTAAAATAAATCATCCGCTGTGATGAAAAAACACACAGGATTAAAACCTGACCAAACATTGCTTTCTACTTCAGCAAATGGTTAACTCCTTACATAATGGTCCCATAAATTCAGCTTCCCCATTCCCTGAAGAACAGCTTACTTCACATACACACTGTGCAATCAACATAATACACACTCCCAATATCCTGCTAAAAACGGGCTGTTGTTACCTTCACAAAAGAAACTAAATGGTTCCCTGAATTCTTTAACCTATGAAAATTCCCTGCTGGTCACCCAAGCACAGACCAGGGGTTGTGTCTTGTCACACCACCTGCTCATTGTTTGTGGAGGTCATCACTGGATGCTGCGAGCAAGTTCACAGATTTACACCACAAGTTCTTCCCCCTTTTATCAGACTGAATGTTCACTACATGACAGTGTTTCTTCACACAGAGAGACTCAAGGGAGTCTGAGTTAGCAAACATGATGGGAAAACAGAAATCAGTGGCTACTGAACAGAACCCATTTCACTGCTCCATCGTCACAATGACAAAAAAGTAAATGACAGAGAGCCTCCTACTCCTTACCCGAAGGCCACGGAGCCTGAATTTGCCCTCCTCATCAGTTACTGTGTCCTCTCCATAGATGCTGCAATCCTTCTGTCCCACAGCTTCCACTGAGACTCCCTGCTCAGGCTCTCCATTTAAAGAGGAGACTGTGCCATAACAGCTAGAGGTATAAAGAGAACCAGTTACTACAGATGTGCAGATGCTGTTTTAATGCATATTTTAAAGACATTTTATCGTTATAAATTATGGGAAAAGTACTTAATATATTTACCACAGTATGGAGAAGAAAAGGGTTATTTATAATCTGTATGTGAAACAGTTTGAATCATTAGAATTCACTGCAGTTCAGAGCACAACTTTAGGAATCCAAGTTTCCTAAACTCCATGAACAGCAACTCTTTCTCACCTCTGAGGGCAAAGAAAGGAAGGATATTGAAGTCAAATATCTGAATTGGTCTGCCATACCAAGAACAGTCCTCTCCTTTCCCACTGGAGACAGCACAAACCACTTCCAGTGCCACTGAGACAGTGGTTTCAAAGCCATGTTTCTCCCTATAGCCCTGCCATCTGGGCTTAGCTATATAGCCACATCCATAAAAAAGGGGCAGAAAAAGTACTTACAGACAGCATAATAAAGTTAAATTGAGACTTAGAAAGTTTCCTCCAAACTTGCAAGAACAGAGATGTGCTGGGAGGAAACACATTTGGCATAACACATCCTGCTACAGCCTGTAGCATTTTCCATAGCATTCCAGTTCCACTGACCTGTAAGCTGTTCTGTAACCAGTTATCTGGATTTTGAGATTTTGTCCTTCCTGCACTTCAATCATTTGTGATGACGGTTCAAAGCGAAATTCTTTCATCATGGGTTTAAAGTAATACTGCCCTGGGCTCTGCAAAGAAGCACAAAACAAGCTATTTACTCATAGTGATGCAGAAACTCACCAACTCCTAATAACCATGCTTTGTGAGAGCTCTCTGAAGAGCTGAAGTTCTCTGTTCCAACCACAGGTTAAACTGGTCAGAAAATGTGAGCAGTGAAAAAACAGGGAGCACATTGGACAATAAACCAATGGAATTCCACCTGGTGACAGTGTTAAGAGAGAAAGGAAACTCCAGCCCCAAAACTTTACCACAAGACCTCAAGGACAGGAAAATGACCACAAAAGAAGGATGTCTGAAATAAAACTATTCAAGCATGTCTACACACATACAGATCAATAATGTAATTAGATTTCCTTCCCCTAAAGACTCACAAATGATCATCAACAAATTGGCTTGTTTCATGTTTACAGACTGCAAATTAGTAACTGAGATCAATCAACATCATCTACTACCTGTTGGGGAGAAATCTCTTGCCATGTTAGGTTTCACATCTTTCACTTGCTAAGATTTAAAGTCCACTCTCAGGGATCGACGTCTCTCATTGTGGGTTTAGGTTTCAGAGGACATCTGCCACTCAAGAGAGCCCTATTTGGGAGGGCAAAGTAACACAGCCCCGCACACAACCACGTTCAGAAGAATCATTTCAACTTACCAGATTGGAAAAAGTCAACATGCCATTATCCTGTGTGAGGAGGTTGGACCGAAACACCCCTCCACTGAGAGACAAAAGAACTCCAGCAAGAGCCTGGTCATCCTCTGATCTAATCTGTTTTTGAAAAACCAGTAATTTCAAGTGTAAGTAAAGATTTCTTTATGGAGAAGGTTTAGATTGAGAAGCCCCTTGCAGACTGCACAGGCGGGCTGGCTCTGAGCACTCATCTGCAGTGCATCCCCTCCTGCCAGACCTCTGCTCCCAAGCCCTGGGCAGCCACACCCTGTGCCACCACAGCAGCCATTCCCTACCACTTCACAGAACACACTGAGGGGCCAGAACAAAGTATCCCGAAGACTAGAAGCAGGCACTAGTTGGACCAGATTGTACATGAAAAAGGTCACCTTGAGGGATAAAACTCACTGAGAGAGGGTGGTCCAGCTCTACAAAAGCAAATAAAGCCAGTCTTTTGGACTGCAGGCTCTAACTTTCATTCTAAAAACCTTGAAAAGTATCTTCTGCATGGTAAGTCATGGTCTACAACTGATCTCATCCACTGAGATTTGTCTCCTCATGACAAAAATTATGGTCCAAATAATAATAAATTATCCCCAAATCCCACACCCATTTATCTTTTGAAGACGTGGATTAACTTTTTGCCTGTCCAGCTCTAATTGCACACACTATTCATTCAGAACCCAAAGTGTTCAGAACATTACCTCAAATGTCACCCCAGCAAGAGCAAAAGCTTTGAAGTCTCCAACTGTTCCTTCTACTGCAGTCAAAACAAAACCTTCCTTCTGACCGGTGATTGTATATTCCAAGTCACTGTGGAGTGGCCCAACACTTCAAACAAAAGAAAAACAGAACTTGTTTCAGAAAAAACACTTGGATATCACATACACATTGCCTGGTTACCACTGCATTTTAACTAAAGAATCCAAAGGTTCAGAACAAATCTGTTCATTACCTGTAAGTGCCTTTGTCATCGGTGAAAACTGTGATAAGTGGGGAAGTTGCTCCCTTCTCGCTAATGACAATCTCAACACCTTCTAATTCAGGATGAATTCGCCCTTCCAGAAATAAGCCTGCTTTTCCATGAATCTCTATCAGCTTCCCAGGACAACTCTCTTGGTCATGGCAAAGGGGATTTAAGACAAACAAGGAAGTTAAAAACACACTTGACACTGGCTTACAGCAGGAGTTTAACTACTTCCAAAGTGATCAGCTGATGTCCTTTTACCTTAGAATAAAAGATCAATCCACACAATTCTATGGCCTCTCAACACGTCTTAAAACATCTGAACAGTATCAAAATGAGTCACTGCATTTCCAAGCTATAAGCACATCTCCAAAACAAACCTGACGGATTTCCTGAGCGATTATAGGACACATTATGTTACATAATACTGCAGCCATATGGACACAATGGCAACAATAATTTCCTTCTAGCCAGATTACACTGATCTTTGAGCACATTTTTTGAGTTCAAATTCAGGTCAGTATATGTCACGTTTAATGGCATTAAGCAAAATTTTATTTCCCTTCCTCAAATGTATCTAGAATGTGCAAACAGTCACATAAAAAGAGGCACTTAATTCCTAGTGATTTCAAACAAAATAGGTTCACTTAGGAACCTGAGGACAAGATGGACACTGACTTAACAAGTAGCATCAATAATTGATGAAAACCCTGACAATTTTGAAGCTTACAATATTTTTGTGAATATTTTTGTTACCATAATTTTGTGAAGAAAAAAGAAAGAAACTTTAGCAGAAACTTGAATTTGGTAACAAATTCAAAATAGAAACCTTGTTTTTGCACAACTCTTTTTCTAGAAGACAGTAATAGGAACAATTCTGAGAATTTGGTGTAAGATCCTTCCTCTTCTGCCAGGTGGTTTTTCAGCACTTGGAAAAATATTCTGCTGATGAAAACTGTACTTGCATCCTCTATCAAATAGCTTCAAAATCCAGAATGAAACTGGCCCAAAGAAATAGCTGCAACTGAAACTTTCCTAACATTACCATTTAGAGTTATTCATATGTTTATCTACACAGATACATTTCTACCTTAAAAATCTACTCCTTTCAAACAATAAATTATTTATATATACCTCCACTAACAACTGCTTCCACATAAGGTGGGTAGAAAAGTAGCTCTTTTGATGATGGTGTCACAGTAATTTTCTCTCCAGACCTGTAAAACACAAATAAGACATAGTTGGAAGAAAATTGAATCAGCAGCTCTCACAGAGAGCTGTAGAACAGAGTACAGCATATTGACCCAAGAATGCAACTAAATACTCCATGAAGAAAGTATCAACAATAACCTAAGCAAAATTCTTATTATGTGGTACCAGTTTCCATGTAGCTGAGTCACCAAAGGCATGGGCACCCAGACAGCAGCTCTGTCCTATCTGGAACTGTATCACTATTCCGTTTGGTAGAAACAACACACAATAGTACAAAGAATACACCTTGTCCACTTGGTATTACCTTGCCCAGTATGAAAATTCATATAAGAAAGGTCCTTGGAGCTCCTCCACCATTTCCTGCACTGGTGGCTTTGTTCCTTCCTCCTCTTGACCTTTCTTTTCTCTCTCCTGCCGGCGGCTCTCAATTTCTGCCAGCTGCTGCTCCCGACGAAGCTCCTGAACAGATTTCAGGGGCCCTAAAACTAAGGCAGGTTCACTGTCAATGGATGACCTGAAAACATGGAGAAAAAACAAAATCATCTCTGTCCATATGGAGAGATAAGAGCTTGTTATATCAGTTAATTACTGCCTTCATACCACCACAGACAAATCCCAGGATACTTTTTAAAACCATTCCTTTTTAACTGCTCTGTTTATGCTGGCAAGAGCACAAGAGTGGTAAATTTTTAGGCTAAAGGATCCATTTGCAAGAGTACCTTTAACAAAGCCCTAAAGAAAAAGGCTGGAATGATAAACCTAAGGAAAAGCTTAATACAGAAAGGATGAGTTATACAAAATAACCAGAATGACTGCTAATCTTGCTTTTTTTTTTTTTTAGAACCAGGAACTTTTCCCTCAGAACGTACCTGTCAGGAGTAGAGTATACAAGCAGAAAATAGCTTCTATCACACATAAATACTTCCAACAGCCAGCAATTCCCAGGAAAAGCTCTGAGTTCTCACCTATCTGCCCTGTGCATTTGAACTACCCAGATATCTTGTCACTGTCCACTGAACAGATTGCTAGGTAAGTTCAATCAAGTTCTTGGAATCAACTCAGAACAATGCATTTTGTTTCACTCTCCCTGATCTTGCATCTTATCTCTTCCAGCATTTTCTTCTAGACTCTAACCATCCTTTGTATCTTATCATCTGCCTCTTCTCCAATAGTCTGAATTCTCAGTGAGGAATGAACCTAAATGACCACAATTACTTTTCCTACAGCCACTTTAGATTATCAGGATAGTTCCGTCTCCTGCTTCAGTCTTCACCTATATTCTATTTTGTCTTTTTTAAGAGTCATAGTTACTATTGCTCTATCACACTAAGATTCATATAAGGCTTTATATTCTTTCTCTGCAGTCTAGATACAATACAGAAACATATAAAACTTTATTTTTTCTGAAAGCCTATTAAAAATCCTTACAGGCACACACAGTCTCAAGATATTAATAATAAATTATTACAGCCTTACTTTTAAAACATACCAAGCCACTACCAAAAACTGATCAGCTTCACTTTTGGTTGAGGTTGTTTGGGGTTTTTTTGACTGAAAGTTAACAGGCCACAGCCATGGATGTGGTACACAGACTTGTAAAAACAACTGGCTTACTTTTAAACCCAGAGCTGTTTCCTTTATTTTGACAGCACTTTACAAATTGGACTTTAACTGAAAAGCTTAAGGCAGGCCTGAACAGAGATTATCTGGGGCAACAGAGCAGCCTTCAAAGCACGTGCCAATAGTCTCCAAAAACACAAGCTTAGAAGGTTGGTATAATATTCACCTCTCCTCACTAAGCTGTTTTTAAAATCCTAATGGCTCTCTGCTGTCTCAATGTCTCCTTTTCAGCTGCTGGAGTTGCCCAGCAGTTGCAGTGATAGGGTCATTAATCTTTGAGAACTCGAGGCAATGGTCTGCAGGCAATGCTCTCTGAAAAGATGTTTTCTGCACTCAAAGAAGTTTGAGAACCCATGTCTAGAACAAGTAGACATCAGCAGAGCACTAATAAAACACTCATCATTATCAGACACTTTCAGGCAGATTTGGCACCTCATACAATTACAGCTGTTCACAAATCAGTGCTCCCTAGTGAGCTGTCTGTTCAGCTAAACATAAATTGGTGCATTAGTGTGTAATCACTCTGCATGCTTTTCCTTTTATAATCCTCTTCACACCAGTAACAATGCTCTAAAGCAGCAGATTCTCATTCTGAGGAAAGAAAAATGGAAAAAAATAGATGCCAGTGCCGAAAGAGCTCAGATCTAAGTTAAAACGACACCCTTTGAATTCTGAAACATCAGTTCAATAAAGTATATAAAAACTCAGAAAATAATTCCTTTTTAACCAAGACACAAACGTAGGGAGGGTCAACGTTGAAATGGTGAGACAATGCTCAAAATGAGGGCTGGATTTATCTCTCTCCAAAGAACTCAAAGCATATCTTAGCATAAAAACCTCTTACAGCCTAGGCTAGGATGACATCACCCACTGCAGCATTAAAACTGGAATAAAGCTTTATGAGACAGACATCTTTTCTTCTACTTCTTACAGCCCCACGATTTCATTGTCCTTACTTAATGGTAACAGTCACATCCATCAGTTTATCAGTTACAATTGTGCCAAGGACATGGTGTCGAACTGCAGTGAGCGTCAGGATACTGGGAGAGGATCTGCAAATCAAAGGAACAAAGACATGAATTCAAGGTCCCCTTCCTAAATAATCAAATCTTATTTAGCAGAGTCTGTGCTCCCACCCGAGATTGAAATGCTTTATAGAAGACATACAGAAATTACAGAGCAAAGCTGCAATGCTGAGATGGTCATGTATTGGAAAGGGAGCATTTTCCCACTCTGAGCCCAAAAACAATTTCTTCTTCTGTGCCTCCTGCTTCCTCTCAAGCTAAAGCTTATTTGATTGATTTCATATGTACAATCCCTTTACACACAACCAAAGGACACTCAAAAGTTTGTCATATTAGATGCAGTTCACCAAGATGCCCCAAGTCTAATGGTGTTTTGCTGCCAAAAAAGGGTTCCTGCTTCTATCCCTTCATTCACCTTGTGCTGGCTCTCATGTGTCTCTTTTAAGTATTTTTAATTTACTAACATAGCAGAAAAGAATCAGATTCTAATGTTGCATTTATTTTCTGCCATGTTCATGAGTGAGAAATAGCCTGAGAGCAGAAATCCTCCTTTTGTAAGCAAAGTGCCATTAAGCATATCACCAGACCATAATCTATAAATAATTAAACTTAGCTGACCAAGGAAGATCAGCACTGCTTACTTGTGATAAGGGTGAACATTTATTCAGCTTGCAAAAAATGGGGTGAGCAGAAACAAATCACCAGAGGGTCATGGCACTAGTGACAGGCAACAGTGATGAGTGCCTCTCAGTAAACTTGCTATCCTGTCTTTTACATTTGAGCTCTCAGAAGTGATCAACAGTTTTCACTGAAATAACTCTTCTCTGTTACAAAGCAAACCCAACACTGAACAGACAGAAAGTTGACAAAAATACCCAACTTAAGTAACTAAAGCATCTTGAAAGCCTATCAGTAGTTGATCTTTTTTTCTAGGACAGAAAGGGCAAGAGAACACATGTGATACACCTAAAGCTTCCCTCTACACATCCTTTCCTGCTGAACGCAAGCAGCAGAAGGCAGTTTTACGGAAAATCATGCTGGTAGGTGTAAGGTCATCAACAGCTCCACTCTTACGTGTCGTAGGTGTAGTAGTCGTGTTCAAACTGGTGGCAGGAGCGCGGGGTCACTTCATACACACCTGCAAACATTAAGGCAAAGAATGGTCTGCTGAAAAAATTCACACCTACTCTGTTGGTTGAATTCTCTAGATCACATGAAACAACAGGTACAGAAACAACTACAAAATCTGACTATGTATCTGCTGCTTTTCACAAAGATACTTTCTAATGTGACTGATGAACAAAACTCATACCAATACGATTATTTTAACATGATCTTCCTTCATCAAAGATCAAAGTCCATCACCAAGAAAAAAAACTATAATATTTTATTTCTTGAATCTAGATTTATGTGACAGACTAAATAGCAGAAGAAAGGGAGAACTCTAAAAACCTGGAACAGATCATTTTTGTACAGATGTAATTAAAACAATGCCTTTCAGGAACCTCAGAACACAACAGATTTTTTTGTAGCTCCCACCAGTATTAGCTGACTGGTTATTTTTCATTTTTTAAATTAATATTTTAACGGTGTTACCTGGCTTTGAAAGACAGAATCTATTAATTCCTTTGGACAGGTTATAAACACCAACATTCTCTGGTCCATTTCCATCCTGATAAAATTCCTGTGAAGCCACAGCACAATTCACTATTAGTAACTACCAAACAACAAAATGAAAACAGCATTTGCCTAAAGATACATCAATGCATCTCCTTCATAGCATCTAACATCGTAAGACCATTTTACCAGACCTAAGGGACAAATCTAAAAAAAGTCTAAACATCAATGCCATGCTCTGTGACCCTCCAGAGACAGGAGAAAGCCTTGTTTCCAAGCATAATCCAACCTGCCTACACAAGGTCATTAAAAACATGCAAGAACGTTTGTTTCCTACGTACCAGTGTGATGGCATGAGAAAGAGAACATCTCAGCATATATCCAGTCTGCCTGAATTCTACTCCTGACATATCTTCCTCCAAGACTTCCAATTCCAAAGATTTATTCTTCCAGCACCAGTCTTCATGTACAATGCTTACTAGAATGTATGCCACACAAAGCATTTTAGTAATGTAAAACTCTGTAAATAGGGGAAGGTTTTGTGGTATAAAAAGTTTGTATCACTCTAACTTCCCTGCCAATAAGATAGGGAAGATAAGACTGGTATTTATCTTCAAAGACAAATACACAACAATGCGTGTAATAACAGACCTGGCTCACAGCACTGCAGCATCACCAGGAATCCAACACAGGATCAGGAAAGCTATACTATGAAAAGGAATAATGAAGCCTGGCCGTCCTGGAAGGCTCCTCAATGGGCACTACCACTGTGACAGGCAAAGCAGCCTAGAGGATATCACACCCTAACCCCAATTTAACCTGGTGGAAAGATGTTCCCACTCCTGTATAAAGAGTGCAATCTATATACTCATTCTACACCTTTCCCTGGAAAACAATGCATTTTCACAGGCTAAGGCAGGCTGGCCAAATTATATATTGCTTTTAGGAGCAGCACTCTGGAAGCAGAACTAGAGTGTGCCCCTGTTCTTAGGCTTGGGACAAACCAGCTCATGATAAAGCCCACTTTCCCCACACCAGCCATGTAGACCCTAAAACTCAGGGGAGCAGCAACCTTTGGGCTGACGCAGGGTTAAACATACAACATTAAGAAAACCTGATGTACTGTTGTAACGTATTTTTCCAGATTCTCTCAAGTTTCACAGCTGTGTTGGGCATACTGCAAAGGGTATCCATGACTACAGAAGTGCTCAGATTAGGTCACAAATTGAGCTACCAAGGTCCCCCCTCAAGCAGTCCTACCTTTGTACTTGCCCGGGAGCACACCCTCGAAGGTGAAGGGCACCGAATCCCTGCTCCCTGCCAGCTGCAGGCTGCGCTTCTCCCCCTGGCGGCTCACGGACTGCAATGTCACCATCAGGTCACCGCAAGCGTCTGCGAGGGAACACAGCACGTGAGGCTGCAGCCCAAACCCCCTCCAGCCACAATTTAGGGGTACTAATGCTAAAATGGTTACTCCCTCCCAGCAGAGGAAGTTTCCAATTAAAACTTGCTTCTTAGGCACATGTTTACCAGCGGGTTTTTGCATTCTGCAGGATTTTGAGACTGTTAATCATACTCTTTTATCTAATGGCAAGTAAAAACCTGTGAACAACATTAAATCCCTGGGTCCACCTTGCTCTGCAGAGACTAAAGAACCTAGTAAACATCTGAGAGACAGAACACAAAGTTCAGGGAGGATTCAAAGAGGAAAAAGGAAGGGTAAAAATGACAAAAAATTAGGCTCCAATCATCATCTGCTAAAATCAGTGGGTAATCTGGTAAAATCAGTGGGTAAGGAAAAGAGCAGAAAAGAGGAACCTCCGACTAAAATAAAGACAAAAAGCTTATGAAACAGAACAGAGATTGAAAGTTTCTGCCAATAGCTTGAGCATCTAGATTATAGTTTTCACATGCACTGCTTTTTTTTCTCTTTTGTTAACTTCTTTTTCACCTTCAGTACTTCTCTGATTGATTTACAGTATTGCAAGCGGCACTCAGGACCATTTCCTTCTAGAACCTACCCATCTTCTGAGGAAGGAATACTTGCTTAACTCCAAGCAAGTATTAAATATAAATATATAACTTTACTCCAAAGTTTGTTAAGGCACCTTATCAGGTCATAACATCTCCCAAAAAAAAGCTGCTTTTTCTGTGTGCCGGAAGTTACATTTACTTATCTGCTGATGTGACTAACCACAGCAAGTGCCTTGGTCTCAACAGCACTCACTCACATGCAGCGCTAAAGTTCTCCATTCCCATTGCCATTTCACTCTCACAACGGACTTACCTAAACAAGAGATCTTTCCTGAGACAGATGCCAAAAACTGAGAGAAGGTCACATCCATCACTGGTCTGTCTGTGACAGTGACAAGGAACATTTTGGGTTTCAAAGCCAATCCTGCTCTGGTCTCAGCCTCTGGAATAACTACCTGTAGAGTAGATGACAGCAAGGTATCAACAGCTTTCAGATACTAGTCCAAATATACCCACTCTGCTGTCTTCAATCCATTTATCAGAAATTAGGAAATGGAAATTTACTGTAAATCCCAGGCAAAGCAAAACCAGCCTCTCCAACATGCTTTCCAAAATATTAAAATCTCCTAAAACACCATGACAGTCCTACAAAGAAGAAATGAAAGCTCATTCTTACCTGAACATTGTATGTACCCGATTTTGCCTTGAAACAAAATGCTCCATGAGGGTCAGTTTCTGTTGTCACCTGTGATGCTTTTTCTTTGTCTTCAGGTATCATGATTACTTTGTATTTACTAATCTGTTTGACTGTGTCAGGGAATCGAGTTACTGAGATGCGGCCACACACACTGAACCTGTAAAATAAAAGCCAGTCATCAGAACAAATATTTTGATTTGACAAAGATCACGAAAAATTTGTTTTAAAACTTCCTTAAAGAGTAAACTCCACTATGTTGAGGTAATAACACCTGAATTGGAAAGGATTTTTCCTGAAAGAGGTTTGCAAGCAACTTGCTTCATTCTTCCCTGCCACTAACCCAATCACTTCAAGCCTTTTCCCTTGGGGTTTTTTTTGGGTTTTTTTTTGTGCTAGGCAGGCAATGGATTTAGGACTTTCTTCCCTCAGGTTTTAAATTGTTTCAAATGTTTTGTGTCAAAACCCTTGAATAAGATAGGTAATCCACTAGAACACAACCTTGATACACCTACACTTGTGAAAGCACAAGACAACAAATTAGAAGCTGGTAAGTTTTGCTTATTGCATTCAACAGTACAACATATTTAGTTACTGAATAAACTGTACCAAATCATTTAGCAGCACACAGGAGTTTTGCCTAATTGTCTGGCTATGTCTGTAGGAGCTGATTGCCATTTGATGCAGTAAATTCCTAGTTTTCATGTCTGCAGAACATTGTCACTATTTCCTCCTCAGAAATCTGGACACAGAACCATGGCCCTTCCATCTTTCTCAGCTCACGCTGTACCTCCCACCACTGCACAGCTTTAGACTCACAGTCAAGGCATCAAACAAGAAAAAGACAATTCACGTAAGGCAATAATGACCTTGAGAGAGAGCAGTAAAATGCAGAGGTTTGGTACAACACTGCACGAGACAGCTGTGTGACTCCAGATGCCCTCCTTCTGTGCAAGAGTGAAGTGGCAGAAAGCATCTCTGTTGCTTTCTTGGTTCACACACCATTCTAAAATTCTTAATATGCCCATGCTTTAGTGTCTTTCATTTGCAAGGGAGAGCTTATTAAGAGGGTGCTCTAAACCTCAACTAATATTGATCAAAATACTGTGCACAAAACATGCACTCATGCTGTCCTATTTACCTTGAATTTCTTCAGCAACATTGAGGTCCTGACAACACTACACAAGTCTGGCCATGGCATGGGAAAGGAACACTCATTTTCACAGCCTTGTCCACACATCAAATTGCATTTTCATCATGACACCAGTCCTTACCCTGTTGCAATGATGTCTGCCAGTTGAGGTGTATTTGGTGCAATCTTCACAGTAATAGTATCAAAAAACAGGTGTTCTTTCCTGGCATGAATTGTGTATGTACCTGTTGTTATGTTTTCAAGGCGGAAAGAGCCATCAGCTTTTGTTTTCACTGTAACAAAAAATAAGAAGAGTTAAAAGCCAGAGCATATGTTGACTGTCTACCCTTACGTATCAACAGATCCAGAGGGCACGTACTGCTTTAGGCTATTTTTAATTCATATTACACAACAAAGAAATAGTATGCTTTTTTACTAACCAACCTTCATGTCTGTATTTTGAAGTAAAATCTGGCATATGGTTGAAAGAAATTAAGAAATTTTGAACTGCCAAACAAATGAACACTTAATGCTTTCATCTAAGCTGGAAAATGCAAAATTAATCATCTGCATAAAATCCACTTTAATATTTCAGATAAATTGCAATAAAAGCAGTGTATTGTCCTGAAGGGTTAATTCCACATCATACACTAGTCCTGTACTTGAGTTTAATAAAGGCTGCCCTGTAGCAATGAAGATCAAGAGCACTGCATACCTTTAATCTGATTGTTCAGAGTCACAGTGGCATCAGCAACTCCTTCTCCTTCAGGACCATTCAACACCCTGCCTGTGACAGAGAAACCCATCACATGGAAAACAGGCTGAAATGGGAAAAAATTAACATCAGTCTTTACTCAGGAAATACAAACACACACCTACAGCAATCAACATCAACTCTTTCTCTCCATACACATACAAAGGAAACATATTTCCAGCTCTAGAAAAAAAATGTACTAGGATAACCACAGTGAAAGTACACACTGATCTCCAGGCATACTATTCCCCTAAGTACAAAACACACATTCTCAATTTATCTGCACTGGTACAGCTCAGAGGGCCCCAGTCACAGATCACAATGCCATTACACGAGGCATTCTGCAAACCATAAAAACCTACAGGCCCTTCTCCAGAGACGTGACACTCCAAATGAGAATATTCATTAATAAGAAAGCTGGAACATTACTGCCTGTTTGCAACATGGACATGAAAGAGAACATAGCAGACAGCTTTGCCCTACTTTGTTTCTACCTAGTAAAAGAGACGGAAGTACAGAAATACAGCACAACACTAGAAACTATCTTCTACATGCTGTGCAAGAGGGTTTGCATAAATAAGCGTCCTCAACTTCTTACAAAGAAGGNCACTAGAAACTATCTTCTACATGCATAAATAAGTGTCCTCAACTTCTTACAAAGAAGTTTTTCCACAATACAGCTGCTTTCTGCTAAAATCAGACTTTTACAGGAATGAGTGGAACAAAAGGATTATTTCCTCTGAAGGCCTTACCTCAATCTGTAAACTGTCATGCTCTACAAGGAAGTCCAGCCTAGAGGGTGCAACATCAAAGGTTATTCTCTCTCCCCTGTAGAATGGTATCTGAAAGGAGACACATGGCTTTGACTCCTAAGCTGTGATGACAGAATGGTTTTTCTTTACCATTTTCCATGTTCTTATCACCATCAGACACCTCTACCAAGGGTCAAATGAGCTGCAAACCTCCTGGAAAAAATAACTCAGGAGGATGGAGACACGAATATAGGCAATTCTTCAAGACTGATGGACACCAACAGATTATCAGAAGAGATGGAAAGGTAACACCCTACTCAGAATACAGCAAAGGTACTTGGATGTGCTAGAGCTTACAGATAGGACACTATGTGATTGCTAAAAGGATTAAAGGAATGAGAGAAGCTTGAATTCCTCTTCTAGAGCATGCAGACTGAGAATGCAGGACCATCACTCCAGGTAGTGCACGGAGAACATGCTCCCACACCATCCAGTTGTAGGAAAGAGAATGAGAAAAAAGGAAACAGTTTAAAGGAGAGGATGTGGCAATAGCACACTCTGGTTTAGAAAATGGAAGTTAACAACCCACTGAATAGACATGCAATGAGTCGCTTACCACAGTGTATTTCCCACTTGGCAGAGAAAGAAAGCTGAAAGATCCATCTTCTTTCGATACAACATTGCACAAATAGGACAAAGACTCATCTCTTGATTGGAACCCATCCACAGGAGAAATATTGCAGCCCACAACATCCTGTAGTAATAAATGCAATACAACCTTCTGTCTCAAGGAAGAACAGAGAAAATAATTTGGGGGGGATATAGGAAGGTTCAAAATACTCAACTGTGAATGAGTGATGGGAAGTATAAAACCATTTTAGAGGCAAAGTTTGATGATATGGCTTAAAATTCATGTACAGGTAAAACAGGAAAAAACAGCCAATAATGACTTTACGGTAACAACAGAACACTGGAAAATTCAGCATCCCCAGAACTCCACCACGTGTCTTAACTGACTTCAGTTCTGTGGACAGGTTTAACATTACAGAACAGAGCTCAACTCTACATGACCAAATGTTTCACACTCATTTCTTAACGCACTTGTAAGGTGGCAGTAGAAGCTGTTGAACTTTGTCCTCCCATCAAGAGGGCAAAGAGTAATTAAGATCTCATGCTGAAGACAAATTACAGCTACTGCACAATGAATTGTGAAATAATTCCATGGAGGTCATGTTGGATTACAAGGGCCTTGTTGGGAAAAGAAAAAGAAAAAGAAATCACACAAAAGCATCAAATACAAAAATACAGTTTGAGGGGTTGCACAAGAGAGTGAAGGACTGAGATGAGCATCAGGGCAATATGAATCTAGAAGCTATTTAGTTCTTCTTATTTCTATCCATACTCATATTGAAAAGGAACTGATCCACCATTACCTCTTTAGAGACCAAAGAAGAGAAAAGGAGAAACATGACCCCTTTCATGGGTTCTCCATCACTCCTCACAGACCCAGAGACATTGTAGCCTGCAACAATCAAGGGGCTGGCAGCATAAGCATTGGAACTTGTCACCCGCACCACTGTCTTTGACTGAAATACAGAAATATGTTATCATCAAAAGCAGGCATTAGATTTCATTTACAGCACCTAAATAACAATCAGAGGCTGCATATGCAACAACAGCAACAGAGGCCAGAGCAGCAGTACTCACAGAGAGTCCCCAGGCTACTCAAAACACAAAGACACTAAAGCAAAGATACTTTCTAAAATAGTATTTTTTCTGCTTTACTGATTTTGGAAGAGGCCAGGATCTCAGAGCTCCTCAGAAAGCAAGCAGTCTGAGATTAGAGATGTGTTATAATATCCGAGCTCTTGCAAAATGTACAGGATCAGTAGATGGAAAGCAAGAGCTCTTTTGCCAGTCTTTCCCTGGCTGGCTTCATTATCTCCAAACTGGGCCTGCACAAGACAGTGTCTTGACTACCTGAATGAGATGTAGAACAACTCCAGTAACCTTATTCGTTCACAAAACCCCTTCTTCACACTAATTGATCAAGACAGGGTCCATCCTCTCCAAAGAGGCAACCAAAGAGAACTTTTGTAGACTCTGACCTCTTTCAACATCCAGGTAGGATGCGATGCAAAGATTTCATATTCGCCGGGAAGCACTTTAAAGAAAGCAAACCTGCGAGGCAAGAAAGGGTTATGTCTCTTCAGAAAGTCACAAACATTTGTTCACAGAAAAACAACTCAAACTCTATTCAAATGTTAGATAAAATATTTCAGAACTCTTACAGTCTCAGTCAGTATGGCAGAACTGAAAGAATCTCATGCAAATGAACCGATGAATTAAGTATGCACCACCCACACTCACTTTCCTCCAGGTTGTGTAATAGTTGCTTGTATGTTTATGTCACTGCCAGCATTTCTCAGTACAACCTGAACTCCAGCAGGACCTAATGTCTGACCTTTGCTGAGAACCTGTCAAAATAAAAAGAAACTGAAGTATAAATGAATAAAAATAACTTGTAGAGCTGAAGTTGAATGTTTTTATGAAGGCTGGATTAGTATAAGCTGGAATAAATAAGGACAAAGGAGTCTAACCTTTCCATTCACAGAAAATCCTGTGAACACAAAGTTAATATCACCTCCCTTCGTGCAAATGTCATTAATGCCATCCACATGGATGTCTACACTGGTTGGTTCTGGAAGAGAAGAACGATGAAACAGCAAGGTAGTTAGTGAGAGAGCAATCACAAACAAACTCTGCTTCAGCTTTACAAAACTGCCACAGAAATGTATTAATTCAAGCATGTCAAGTGCTGCTCTGGAAGTCTTTCTTCAGCAAAGGTAAAGCACCCCAAAATCCTGATGATGAAAATCATCTTTCCCTCCTCCCGCTGCAGCCATTTCTATCAAAAACCACATTCGTTCAAATCAGCTCAAGGGTTGCTTTGTCAGTGTCTACCACACAGTTTTACTTTCCCCTGGTACAGTAAGTACACTTCAATTATTAAACCATGCACTATGGTTTATATGTTTTGAAAAGTGCTTCATTTTCCCTGCCAGCTGCAAGTTTGAGATAAGTCCCACACTGCAGATACAGTGTCCTGTTGTAAGAAGACATGCAAGCACTTACCAAAACTCCACCCTAGGGGAGGCTCAATTTTAAGCATGAAATCCCCCTAAAAAATAAAAAGCAATAACTGTCTTCATTGATCTACATTCAATTTAGCTAATGGATGAAAAAGAAAGTCAGAACACAAGCATCATGCAGCAGAGAGGAACAAAAGACTGGAGTGTACCATTCTCCTTTCCTCCTACTTATGATGCTCTGTTCAAAGAAGCAGCAATATCTACCCAGACAGGCTGGGATGCTGGGCTCATATCCAGCCAAGAGCAGAAATCAAGTATCACAAACCTGGCTCACATTCAAGCTGCTCGGTGCTAGAAATCTATCTCTACCTGCCCTGACAGATGGGCTCTAAATCAGCCCTTAACACCTCCACTAGATCACACTCAACCATTCTGCCCAAACACGGGATAACAAAATTTCAATCCTTTTAAAAGCTCTGCTCCAAAAGGGTATTTATCAACACAGGGATCCTCTTCATATGAGAGGGCACCACGTGTTCTGCCATATATACACTGAAGTTCATCCATGGAAAGGCTCAAAAGCCTAAGAACGAAATCATTGGGATTAGAAATGTTACATTCTCAGACTGGGAAGGGGAGGAATTATTTGGTGGTTGGA
Organism: Dasyornis broadbenti; assembly: GCA_013397935.1. NCBI lineage: Eukaryota > Metazoa > Chordata > Aves > Passeriformes > Dasyornithidae > Dasyornis > Dasyornis broadbenti. The sequence goes on along the minus strand of VZRN01005629.1, from coordinate 201,495 downwards.
CTAGATGACCTTTAAAGGTTCTTTCCAATCCAAACCATTCTGTATTTCTACTTCTGATCCCTAAGTTAACTAGCTCCCTAAAAGAGTACACCATTTCGGCCATCTGAGGGCAGCTTGTATATAATTTGAATGTCCAGTCTCAGCAGACATCAGATTACTGATACATTTGGAGTTTTCTGGATCATTATTTCCTTAAGACATTTTCAATATCTGCAATTAGCCATTCACATTATTTTCAAATCAGTCATACCAGAACACCTTCTCATATACATTTATTTCCATTTCTATAGGTAAAAAACCTGAAAGCTTTATCTGTACTCTGAAGGAGCAATATTGGTACAGCTGCAGCACACGGCTGCTGGCAGCAACTCAGGCTCTAAATGCTGCAGTTATTCCAATAAACAGCACAAATGCAACACTGCAGCTACAGTTAGCTGGCTTTTCTCTTCATAATTAGCACTGGGAAATGAAGTCGTTGCATTACAAAAACAAATCGTTGAAACTTTGGTCCAAACCAAATTAAATTATGTCCTGATTCAAACATTTCATGGGTGGGTATTGTTGAGATTTAATCTGCCGGCAGATCGAAGTGGAGGCAGCTGCTGCCTCCTACACAGAGGGGCCAGCGCAAGTATTTGTGTCTTACCTTGTCATAGAGGGGAATCATGAAATACCCGTTGTTCGGAGCACAGTCTGTCTGGTACTTCAGGGTACCATGTTTTGTGTATAACTTAATCTAAAAGAAGCAAGCAAAACAGACATAAAGATATTTTAAAACAAGGCGAGGAGCGTTGGAACCAGGCACTCTCTAACCCAGTGCCGTCACACAGCAGCAGCTGCCTTGCCCAGGGGGCATCAGGACACCGTTTATGGCAATCAGGCTGCAGAGTGCCAGGGTGAAGAACAGCCGCAGTTCCACCGCCACCCGTGCCCGCGGCCCGAGCGGCAGCGCTCGGTACGCCCGGCAGGCAGCCGGGGCCGGCGGCGGACGGGGCGACGGCGGCGCCCACCTCGATCAGGGAGTAGTTGATCTCCACGTCGGATTTGACGAAGCCGCCGCAGCCCACGACAATATCCTCGGAGCCCCGCGCCNGGGCCGCGCCGCGTCCGCCACAGCGTCCCCTGCCGGCCCGGAGGGCTCTGGGCGCTGCCGGGGGCCGCCCCGCTGGACACGCCCCGGCCCGCCCGCGTCCCCTCCGCATGCTGCTGCCTCCGTTGTAGCCAACGTGGATTATCTGTCCCGGGATAGATCTTCTCACCTTTTGCAAAAGTAACTGATGCTAGGTAACTTTACAAAAGGGATTGTTGTCTTCAACCTGTACGTTCTCACCTTTTGTAAACGTAACTAATGTCAGATAATTTTTACAACCGAAGTTACTCAATAAAGAAAAGAATTTAGTGTTTCAAGCATTGCGTAAAGTTACGTCACAGTATAAATATGCATCAGGTAGGCGGAGAATATCGATTAGATGGGCGTGTTCATGTAAATTTTACTGTATTAAAAGTGTTATTTTTACTCCCTTTGCGTGCTAATTTGTGGAAAGAATAAACAATGTATCCTTTCTAAACTAGCCTCTGTGTATTTAGGGAGTTCCTAAAATCGGCAACCCCGGGGGCTCTGTCTCCGTGTGCCCTACTGCTGCTGCCGCCGTGCCCGCGGCTGGACTTTGGCCTCAGCGGGACGGGACGGAGGTGGACGGGGCTGGACCGGGCTTCCACAGTCGCTCCCACGCCTGGCGGGGACTGGGCTCTGCCCAGCGAGGAAACGCCGCCGGCACCGGGCGGAGGGTCACGGGCCGAGGGCCCATGGGTACGGGCACTGCGCTGTGCGGGCACCGGGACGGCCCCGCCGCGCCCCGGGTGAGTGAGCGAGCGAGCGAGCGGAGGCCGCGGAACAGCCCGGACCCCGCGGAGCCCCGCGGAGCCGGGCCGGGGCCGCTACTGCTGCTCCCTGCACGGGGCTGGGTGCAGGGGTGCGGGAGTGCGGGAGTGAGGGGAGGTGACTGCCTCTCCGCCATGCGGGAAGTGTGTCCCCGCCAGAGGCTGCTGGGGTGCGGACTTTGCCTCCCCGGGACGGTTGTTCGCCCAAACAGAGAACAGACTACTCAGCTCCAGGAAATGTCATGAGCTGCGAGTGAGGACGCAGACCGGACCCGCTACAGAAATACCTGTAAAAGGGCTCTAGTGAGTCGATCAGTCCAGACCCGCATGGATTTCCATCCGCAAGGTTGATAAACTCCCCTAATAATTTGCAAGCCATTCTCTATTTCCTCTTTCTGTCGTGGGATTCCTGTACCCAGCCTTGCTCTGCATCACGTCCTTCACTTCTGCATTGTTTCCCTTTCAGGACTGGAACCAGACATGGCATGCAAACACCCCAGGATTGACCTGGTGTTTCGAGAACTCGTTCATTGCCTGGATCCCTAGTGCCTATCTTTGGATCTGTTTTCCTTTCTACTATTGGTACCTTCGACACAAAAATGAAGGCTACATCAGGATGTCCCACATCTTCAAAGCCAAAATGGTAAGGGTGATGCATGGGGTTTGGTCCTAACATTATCACAACTTTGATGCAGAACTTTTCTAAGTCATTAATTCTTTCCAGCTGATCCATCTCTATGTTTGCTTTGACATTTACCGACCCAGGTAAAGTCAGGCCGCTATAAATCAAGTAAAGTTTTAGGAAGATTCATCGTAAGATCTGCTCCCCTGTACTTCCATTTGATTCCCTGATACTTTCCATAACACTCTCAATCCCAAACCTGATCTTCCACCTCTCCAGTCTTACTGCCCAGGCTGCTTGGACCATTCAGTTTGTAGATTGTCCCAGCATTTCAGTCCATTCCAGTGCATGTTTTCTGTGTCTGCCCCAGGCCCTTGGATTCATCCTGGTAATACTGTGTTTTTCTAAAGTCTTCTTCATGGTGTGGGAGATAAACCAAGGAATCCCATGGACCCCAGCATCCCTCATTAGCCCTGCTGTGATGGGAATCACAATGGTAATTCTTCCCTTTTTTGTCTGCACATGGCAAAGCTTAGCCCTCCTGGGACAGAGCTTGTATTTCTTGATATGTCTAATCACAAATTTGGCTGATGGGGAGTAGAAGGCTGGGGAGGCACTTTGTGCATCTGTGCTGTGTGACACATCAGGGGGTTGGAGGTGGGACAGACACTGTGGCTAGAGCACATCTGGCAGGAGCTGAGATTTCAGGAGGGTTTAGAAAGAGGTCTCACAATGAGACAAGATTTCATTTTTCATAACCACAGTATGCAATTTAGTGTGGTTTAGAGTGAAATGGGATTTCTGTTCAATAAGTAACTGCCTATTCTTCCCTTCTGTTTTTGCATCTTCGTAGCCTAAATCCTCCCAGGCAGTTGGTCCAATTGTAATTTTATTACTTGCCTTCTCTGGAGACATTGAGTGCAAAATTGCACATAAAGTCTTCCAGTTTTAGCCTCTTAGGAACAATACTGCAGCTCTGAGCATCTTGAAATGTTTGGGCAAGAAGCTAACTGATTTTTCTCTATCATATTCATTAATTTGATAACAATGTTTGGCATTCCATTACCAGGTATTTATTTGGACAAATTTGTACTTCCTCACAGGTCCTTGCCTTGTTCCTTACCCAAGCAGAAAGAATGATGGGCATCCAGTCTTCAGGGGTCCTATTGATTTACTGGCTGCTCTCATTAGTGGCTGCACTTGTGATGTCTAGTTCCAAAATTCAGCATGCCCTGGAAAGAGTAAGTGAGATCACGTATCTTTAATGTGCAGGGCTACCAAGTCTCTAAACAACAGGGCTGGTTTTGTCTCATTGACTGCAAAGGGGAGAACCAAATTCCTCTCTTAAAATATGTGCTGAGAAAAAAGATCAATGACACATTATATTTGTCATGGACGTTTATTGCAGAGGTAGAACATGAGAAGTTCTTTCTCTGCTGATTTAACATGAAGGCTCTTGGCTTATTTTCACCAGTATTCTGCTCCTTAGGGCTTCCTGGAAGACCATTTCCACCATGTTACAACTTACCTTTATGCTGCCCTGGTGCTGGGAGAACTTGTGTTATTCTGCTTAGTGGATCACCCTCCCTTCTTCTCTAAAGCTGACAACGATCCTGTAAGTGTAAGACAGCTTTTCCTAATAACTTGCTTCATTGTTGAAATGGGATTTTAAATTTATGAGGATACACAGGCACATGAGTATCAAGGTGATGTTAGATGCATCGTTCTGCATAAAAGCTAACAGTTTTAAAAGGTATCTGGCAGAATTTGGGATAACAGAGCTCTGTCTCTCTATGTATGTTTTTCAAAACTAAATATCTTCTATCCACCCTTATGTTTTTCGTCACTGAAACCAGTGGATAGGGCTCCTCTTGCTTCCCCTACTGCTGCTTTCCTGTGCAGCAGTGCTCTGTTGGTGATATGAGTATGGAGAAGCTCTGTGCTTAAGAAAACAAATGTGTTTGGATATGAAGAATTTTATTTTCTTCTTTCCTCTGACATTATACAATGTCCGTTATCCAAAGTCCAATTCTCCAAAATCTCACATCCCACTGATCCCCCACAACATTGATCCTTCTCCTCTGGACACTTTCTCTGGTTGAATGAATGGGGAGGGACGGTAACTCTTTGATTGCATTTGCTGGGGAAGCACAGAAGGGAATGATGTTCATCTTGACACATGCTCTCTTCTATATATAAATATCACATGTGTTTTCTCTCCCATCAGAATCAGTGTCCAGAAGCCAGCAGCTGTTTTCTATCCAAAATCACATACTGGTGGTTCTCTGGGTAAGAAAACAGAAGATGTGGGTTTGCTACAATGTCAGAAAAAAACAGAAGCATGAGAGATCAGTGAGGGTGTAGATGGCAGCCAGTAGGAAATATCTCAGCCGCTGAGTTAGCTTAGTGAGTGAGGATTTAAATTATTTCTCTGGGGGCTTGAGGTATTCTCACAAGATCAAATCATAAAAATTTAACTGACTTTTATAAAACAGTTAAAACACAAATTTGTGATTCTAGATAATTCTCTTCTGCCTCCCAACTACCCCTCCAGTGCCCTCCCAATCTTGAACTAGATCTCATCAATATCAAAAGATCACTGCACATTAGCTACAGCCCTCTCTGCCTGCCAGACCTTGCTGTAACAAATGCTGGGAAAGGGGAAAACAGTGAGGAGGACATAGGCCCAGTATGCTGCTGAGCATTCAGAAGTGAAACAATTACATTCTTTGGGCCTAATGTCCACTGTCATCAGGTCTCATCTACATTTCACTGAGCCCAGAGAAAGTTAAACTGAACTTTGCCCTCCACTGGCTAAGACTCTCAATATGGACTAGAAATTAGGGCTGACTTGCAAATCCCCATGGTGTTGACAGAAGATAGCCTAGGGATTCAAAGCAGAACTGCTGTTCCTGGACATTCATGTCTATTCTGGGACAGGACAGTCCTGAGTAGTGCTGTAATGCAAGTTAGCTCTTGTGTGCTCTCTGTGGTGCACTGGTTAATGCCCCTGTGTTCTGAAAGTGCTACACACCCCGCAGAGCCTCCTGGGCTCCCCTGACTGCAGTCTGTGTCCTCCAGGCTCCTCTGGAAAGGCTCTCAGCAGGCCTTGGGGGTGGATGACTTGTGGCCAGTGAGAAAACAGGACTCCTCAGAAGAAATTGTTGCCTGGGCAGAGAGAGAGTGGAAGAAGTGTTACAGCAGGAGCCAGCAGTGAGTACTTGATGTGGAAAGCACAGCACAGGCTCCACTGGGCAGTTCTAGATGATCTAAGCAGGTACACTCACAGCTACTGGGGTGTGACTCCCTTTGTGCAAAATCTGATTTTGAGTGTTAAAATCTGCTACAGAACATCCATTCCTGGAAGCACAGAACTAACTTTCTGTGAGAGGGGTCAGTTTTTGAGGAACATTTATACTGGACATGGCATGAGATCCAGCATGAGATCCAGCATGAGATATTGAGTGATTCTTTGAAAGTGCAAAATTTCTGAGCTTTCTCCAAATTGTAGCTAGCTTTCTCATTGCTTCTTCCTTCAGAAAAATGGAGTCTGTAAAATTTAAAAAGGGTCAGAAAAGCGAAACTGGCATAGCAGAAGCTGAGGAGACAGAGGCTCTACTGCAATCAAAGCACAGTCAGAGTGGGCCCTTACTGAAAATGTTTTGGAGCATGTTTGGAACTTACTTCCTTCTCAGCACTGTCTGCTTGGTTATCTGTGATGTCTTCTTGTTCTCCATCCCAAAGTTACTAAGGTCAGTGAATATTTAGAATGTATTTCTATCACACATACAAGATTGCTGTGTCCATGAGCTCAGAGATGTGTGTCAGCACCCACAGACACACAAACACTGATCTTTTGAAATCTTCTCTTGCTGATGGAAGGAGCTCAATTGTCATTTGTGCTAAGCCCACTGCCAAACCAGGAGGAAAAACCACAAAGCGACTGTCCGAAGCTATGCACACTGTCTGCACTGCTGTATTCCAGCAGTGGAAAGGACAGGAGGCACCAAGCTAGGTGACAACTTCACTAGAACGGGAGTTACTTGATGGTTCTCTACATCACAGCACTTGCCCTTGCTGTAGTCTTAAGGCTGCATGTTTCCTGATCAATAAAGAGCACAGATATGCATCCTACACGTCTTAAATGGCTTTGTTAGTTGATAAAATGCTTCGTGGATTCTGTTGGTACAACACCAACCAGCATTGCATTATAATTTCAAGGGCAAAATCCTTTCTCAGTCATTAAGATTAAGAGAAGTTCTGGAAATGTCAATGGCTTCCTTAGGTTATAGCTACCACTTTGCATATTTCTGACAAATTCATGAAAATCAGGAGCCATCCTTAACACTGAAAATGAGGTCTCCCCTGAGAGGATGCTGAGATCAGAGATTGGTTCAAAACCAAGAGTGGCTAGATTTCAAAAATCAGGATATGTTCCAGTTCTTCTGCTATTTACTAATAAACCTCAGCCAGAGAGAATACAGGAAAATCACTGGTATTTCTGCCAGTTTATTTCTGTGTCTGATATTTCATCAGTTCCATGCAGATACAGCAACATTTTGCCTCTGTCTTGCAGCCTTTTCCTGAAGTTCATTGAAGATAAGGAAACACCGAGCCAGCTTGGCTATTTCTATGCCTTCAGCATATTCCTGCTGGGTTGTCTCCAGACTCTGTTTGAGCAACGCTATATGTACATGTGCCTTGTCCTGGGGCTGAGGCTGAGAACTGCAGTAACAGGCCTTGTGTACAGAAAGGTGAGACTGCAGCTCATTTTGTAGTGTTGGGTTTTCTCAAGCCCCATATTAGTAGTTACGATGTTGTACATTGTTCTTAGCAATATCAGGGGAGATGTCATTAGAAACTAGTTTTGGGATGTAGCTGTCCTGTATTCATCTCTGAGCAGCATGTGGCAGGTACATGCTTTTCAGAGCTTCCCTCTGAAGGAAAAGCCAAGGAAAGGAAAAAGCAAAAATCTGTGTAAACTTTCTTATGCTGTAGATGATGGCTGGGGAAAGGAGTAAATGCTTCATCTCAAAGTGAAGTCACATGGGCCAGGCAGCAGCTGGTTTTAATACCTGGGATTTTACATTGTCTCCCTCTCTTTGTCCTCTTTCTTTACAAGGAAAAGAAAGTTGTTTGACTTTTGGACCAAAACTGCTGTTTGATGATGTCCTTTCTTTCTTCTCTGCCCTTTCTAGATCCTAGTTATGTCAAACGCCTCAAGGAAAGCAGCAACCATAGGTGAAATTGTTAACCTGGTATCTGTTGATGTGCAAAAGCTAATGGATCTGATTATCTATTTTAATGGGACCTGGCTGGCTCCTATTCGGATTATCATCTGCTTTGTCTTCTTGTGGCAGGTAAAATATGACAGTATTTATCAATCCCTTTCTATTCTAAATATCAAAGGGAAAAGGAGCTTTCAAAATTCTACTTACTGGTTTAAATTACATTAAATTGCCATGTTTTTCTTAGCTCTGTAGCATGGTGCATTCACTTTTCTTTCTGGAAGATATTTTTAGTGATGTAGAATCCTTGCCTGATCCTTCAGTTCATCTTCTCACCTGTGTATTCAGCATTCAGTCTCTTTCAGGAAAAGACTGTGAGTATGGTTATTTGGAGCTGACTGATAAACTCCTGCCTCAGATTTTCCTCTGTCACCTCTCTTTACAACCAAAAGGTTGTGGCCCAGTGCAGGCTGAAAGTCCAGTTCCAGCTCCTTGGCATAGCTCCAGAACATAATGGGCAATGGTCTGAAGGATCAACTTGACATACCTCATCCTAAAGCCTGATTACCACGAGATCAGTGAAATAGCTTGAAGTAAAGTTACGTGACATTCAAAAAGAGTATTGGATACTTTGAATTTCATAGGTATCAAGGAGTTTAGCAAGGAGAGAGCCAAACCTGAATTAGAAATAATGGATGGCAATCTAAAACATCCATTTTTAATCAATGTATCGTATTTTCTCAGCAGTGCAGAGCCTTATTTCTTAGTCCCTGTTTTTGGCAACACACCAAGTGGAAGTATGAGCACTACAGAGGCAGGTGATTCATAGAAGTTTTCCAAAGGCCTTTGAGGCCTTCCTTTACTACCCAGGATGGATTGTGTCTCATGCCTGGCAGGATGCTGAGACTACAAATCAGTAGCCATGTTACAGACTGTCGAAAAGTCATCATCCCTTTTCTAGTGAGGCTGACAAGTTGAACGTGGTTGAAGCATTATTGCACTTTATTTGCTGGTGTTCACAGCCCATTTGTGCAGACAATCCTGGTAACTCTCTGTGCCCACCACCACCCCTCTCTCCAGCCATCCTCAGGGAGATGTAACTAACCCATGAGAAACAAGTTTTGATACACAAGTGAAGAATCCTGGGGTCCAAGAGCTGTCCCAAGATAACGGCACAGGATAATGCACCATTTCATCTCACCCACGGAAATGCAGATGAGCTGGGTTATCTATGCTGCAAGAACAGTTTGTTGAGGGTTTGGGTTTGTTAGTAAAGGAAAACCTGACATTATCTGGGGTCACTTACTCAGGGCAGCCACAAGATGTCCTACTGAACACATCCAAGGACGGTCGGGAAGAGCCAGGAATGGCTTGGATTGCCCGCGTGCCTCTGGATCACCTCCAGCACTGCTCCAGTTCCTAACAAGGGAGCAAATAAATCCAGCACAGCCTGATGACAGGAGTTATCCTGCCTGCAGAGTTAACAATCCACAGTGCTTAGGGAGCACAATTCCCAGGAAAGGCAAAGGCAAGATGAGAGTAAAGGCTTAGTCAGAGGGATGTTATGTACAAATTCAAATAAGAGGGAAGGTAAGCAAGGGGAATGAGAAACAGTCTTTTCCTGTCATCACCAGAAGTTCCTTCTCTTTCCTTTTCTGTCCTGGCAGCTTCTAGGGCCATCTGCCTTGACTGCAATTGCTGTATTCCTTTTTCTTTTGCCTCTGAATTTCGTGATCACCAAGAAGAGGAGTCAGTTTCAGGTACATTTTGCTTCATAAAAATGGAGCGGTTTACTGAGTTACGTGATGGCTTATATTTCTTATTCATGCTTATCATGACTGTCTGAAATAATATAGGAGGATTTGCAGCTTGCAGAGTTTTTTGAAATTTAGCATAAGCTCTTGCATGTTCAGTCTTTTATCACGTTTGCCCAACTTTTCTGTTGTTTTTATGTACTGCCAGTAAAAAGAAAGCTCTGAAGATGAAACATAAAATATTTCCCAGCCTAGAAGATTAATAAGCAAAACAATATACACAGCTCAACTGCAGGGAAATTTATTCAGGACTTGGAGGCAGGAATAAGGTACTTTTCTTCAGAATAATTGCACCATTAAACATTCAACCCATTAAATGATAAAACTCAAACATTTATTACAGGAAACCCAGATGAAACATAAGGATGAAAGGGCCAAACTCACCAATGCCATTCTCAGTGACATTAAAGTAATCAAACTGTATGGCTGGGAGAAAACCTTCATGGAGAAAGTGGTTGGAATCCGAAAGCAAGAACTTCAGGCCTTAAAAAGATCCCAGATTCTCTTCTCAGCATCCCTAGTTTCTTTCCATTCATCAACTTTCCTGGTGAGTGGATCACTTTCCTACATAAAACACATGCTATTACTTCCATTTCTCTTTGTGCTCCTGGCTGGACAGATTTTTTGTCTAGGACAGCTAAAAATTGTATCTGCCAGGAGGGGCTGGAGATCTCACAGGAATTTCTGTGGCTGCAGCACCAAGCTCCCTAAAGCAGAACAAACATCAAATTGTCAGACTTGGTTCTGTCATCAACATGCCAGACCTTTGCCTGTAGTACCTGCAGGCACCTGGAGGGGATTGCATGGATTTAACCAAATGGGGTTCAGAGTCTTGAGGAAGGGCCTGCCACCCTTGAACCATTCTGAAGCAAATGTTTTGCTTTTCCTTTGCTCCCTTTCAGATCACATTTGTCATGTTTGCTGTCTACACCCTGGTGGACAACACCCATGTGTTGGATGCTGAGAAGGCCTTTGTGTCCTTAACACTGATCAACATCCTCAATACTGCCCACTCCTTCCTGCCCTTCTCCATCAACGCTGCTGTCCAGGTTAACTGCAGGCCCCGTTCCTCTTCTTTTGGCCATAAGGGTTTTTTACATATCACCATTGAGAGGTAAAGGTAGGGATTTCTTAGGGCTCTGCACATCAGCTATTTAATTGCCACTGTGAAACGGTGAAGTGCGAGGCTTGCTGCTGAAGGTACTTTGCTTTCAGAAAAGCTCCTTTATATTGACAAAAGAGTCAACAAGAATTACTCCTAAGTCTTTTGTACTTCAGCACAAGCACCATTAGATCTCAGAGGTGCTTCCAGTTCTGGTTTTAATCACAGAAATCAGAATAGATGGAGCAAAATCTCCATAGGGGATCAGTGGAAACCCTGCTTGCCCAGGCCAGAGAGAAGAGCAATTCATTGTTCAGTCAGAAATCATTAATTTTCCTCTTACATTCCAAGACTGTCACAGATTCTCATGTACAGGAGCAATCACTGGAAAGATTGCGGGATGAATTGGATGAAAAAGTACCAATTTCACTGAACCAGAAGCACAGGGAAGGATACGGGGTATTTGCTAAGCTGAGGGGAAATAAAGGCAGGTAAAATAAGGAGGAGCTGCCTTTGGCCATTTAAGCCTACAGCATCTGCAGGATAGCACCTAGTCAATATTCTAAGTGGGTCTTCAAACTGAGTCTTCACTTTGGGGTTTTTGCTCCCTTTTTACTCTAAATCTTATTTTCTTCTCTGTGCTGCTTCCTTTCAGGCCAAAGTTTCTTTAAACCGCTTAGCAGCTTTTCTGAATCTGGAAGAACTGAATCCTGAGAGCTCAAGCAGAAGCACTTCCGGCTGTGGTGAGCTTTTATGTTTGCACTCCTCTTGTTCAGCTTCTACTTAGGGTGTCTACCATAGTTGAGAGAAAAATATTTGCCCCTTACTGTTACCCTCTGGCTTCGTTATTTCTAATAGTGAAATCTAATTTGGTAATTTACCCCTTCTTTTCATAATAAAAGTTCATTTTATGTAATATAAATACACACTGAAACATAAAATCACATAAATAAGGATGTTTCTGTAGCTACCTGTGCATTTACAAGTGTCTCTCTTCATGTCTTAGTACAGACAAGTATTGCCATAAGAAATGGGACATTTTGCTGGAGCACAAAAACTTCTCCTTGTCTTAGAAGGTACAGACTCACCCTTAGTCATCTCTCCTTTCTGTAGGTCAGGGGATGCTGAATGAACTAATTCCTCAGGGCCTAAGTGAAACCAGGGTGGACTAACTAGAGGCTTCTGAGTTTGCCTCGTATTCAGCATTGAATTCTGAAAATTATAAAATCAGACAAAACATTATCTTGCTTTTATGTTTGGGAGCACATAAATGGGAAGGTGCCTGTATCTGGATGTTGACTTAATATATGCAGACTGTTTACTTTAAACAATTTTCTCATCCAAATATGAAATGCCAGTAATTTAAGTCAAAAAAGTAGAACTGATGGTATGCAGATGTTATATATGACATTACTACAAGCTTATTTCAAAAAGCATTGATATTTTAGAAAAGAAAAGCTTTGAAAAGTTTTGATCTTCAGGTATGTTTTACGTCCAATGCTTTGGGCTAGCCTGTCTCCAGAGAGGGGATGTGGATAAAGAAATTCAGATGGGGATGTGGATAAAGACTTTCTGGTTGGAGATGTCTTTGAAGGGATGAAATTAGGGGATTTACTTCGTACATACACAAGCAATAGCAAGAACTTTGATAATAATTACATTTACTTTCTTTTCAGAAAGTTTATCTAAAATGTGGTAAGAGACTGTTCTTTTCCCCACAGCATAGATCTCACCGTGCCCCAGGGCTCTTTGCTGGCTGTGGTTGGGCAGGTGGGTGCTGGCAAGTCCTCCCTGCTGGCAGCATTCCTGGGTGAGCTACAGACCATGGATGGTTGCGTGACCATGAAGGTGAATTTTCCCCTCAGCATTTCCTTCTAATTAGACTGTTTTCAGGAACCTTAAGGTATTAACCACGGCATCAGGTACCTGAGGAAAACCCATTTACTGCTGAATTTTAACACAGCCTTTATGTATCAGTCCACATTGAATTATCTGAAGGTGCTGCAGACCTCTCAGATGAGCCTAAACTTGGGGAATAGGAGCTGGAACTGTACTTCAAAGGTCCAGTTCTATTTCCCACTCTGGCAGTGAGCTGAAGTGTCATACTGGTAAATGGCATCCTGTACCGGCACCTCTGTTTACTCTCCGGTAAAGGTAATAAAAATGCAGACTCTTATTTTGCAAAGCCTTCTGAGAACTCTTAGTGGTGATGATCATTCCAGATTTCCATAACTGAGAGAGCTTTTCTTCAAAGATGGATCCCCACAGTGTCAAGTCGAGCTTATGGAAAAGTTTGCTAACATTCTTCCACTTTCATAGGACACTGCAGCTTATGTCCCCCAGCAAGCCTGGGTTCTAAATGCTTCAGTGGAAGATAATATTCTGTTTGGGAAAGAGATGGATGAAACCTGGTTCAATAGAGTGACAGAGGCTTGTGCACTGCACCCTGATTTGGAGAGCTTCCCTGCAGGGCGGAAGAGTGAAATAGGAGAAAAGGTACTGGCTTGGGTTTATGTTTTGGCCAACTTTTCCTGAGTAGCTACAGCTTTAGGTGTCCTGCTTAAAACACTTACAAAAAACCCTAAACTTGCAAGAGGCAGGTGCTCAGAAATTTCTGGAAATTTGGGCCATGATTTAATTTAACTTAAATCTGACAGTTAGCCTAACCAGAGACATGAGAGATGCTTAAGACAAAAATCAGCATATCCAGGTGATTCTTGGGTGCTCTTTTGCAGGAGGGCAGGGTTGTTCAAGAGACTCTGCCTCTGCAAGAGCCCTATTTGGAGGGGGGGGAGATGCACTGATTTAAAAATAAGGAAGTCATAAAGCCTCAGTCTAAAATGGAGTCAACAGCTGGGAAATATGCTGTAGCTTGGGAATAAAGAGAGTCAATCCATTTTCCCAGGGAATCAATCTATCTGGAGGGCAGAAGCAGAGAGTGAACCTGGCTCGGGCCGTGTACCAGAAGGCTTCAATTTACCTGCTTGATGATCCACTGTCAGCTGTTGATGCCCATGTGGGGCAGCACATTTTTGAACGTGTTCTTGGACCCAATGGTTTGCTGAAGGACAAGGTGTGCTATAAACCTGAACTTTAAACAATTGCACAATGTCTCTAATTAGCAGAGACCCTGAAATGTTTCCAACAGAGGGGTTACTCCTTTATCAAAGGCTCACAGTTCTCATCACCCAAATGTTCATTACTTAAACACTTCTCCTCCATTCTTTTTGCACTAGTTGTGTTTTGTTATTCCTCGGTATTTCTCTGCTATCAAGCAACCTGGATAATAAATGTAGTTAAATGAGAAGGGATGCTAGGGCAGCTCTATTGGATTCATAGCATAAATTGCCAAGAAACACTTGATTCATATTATAGAAGGAAAACAGGAAGCAGGTAATTTCTTGCATTAGAAAGTCCAGTTAAAATAAACATACCTGATAATAAATACCTTTCTCTCAGTGAGGATTGGTTGCAAGTATCAGAATATAATTATTGCATTGAAACAGAATGATTGGCTAAGGAGAATGTATCAGACTTAAGGAGTACTCAAAGGACTTGATTGTATATTAGAAATGCAGAATATGCCACTTTATCTAGAGAAAAATTACTTTCATGTCCTTTCCTACATGTAATTATCTGTTCAAATATGCTCAGAAATGTAAATAAAAGAAAATACACTTAAATTCCATTCAGGCTGATGAATTTTTGAGGCCTAAATTTGATCCTGAAATACTGATATCAGTACTGACAGCAGAACAATTGTAACTGTTCCCTCTTTATTCAAGCAGACTCGTGTGCTGGTGACTCACACAATTAACATTTTGCCTCAAGTGGATAACATTGTTTTTCTGGTGGATGGAATGATCCAGGAAACTGGTTCCTACCAAGAACTCCTCCAGAGAAATGGGACCTTTGCAGAATTTCTCCGTTCACACATTACTGCAGAAGAGAAGTCATGCGCTGGTTTTCCAGGTAATCCAAAACAACTGGAATCATTCTTTACTAGATCTATCAGTCAGTTGTTTCCTTCATATCACATTTGTTTTATTATGGACATTTAAAGCAGAAATCCAATCACAGTAAGGTGTTGCTTTGTGTGGGGAAAAATATGCCTGTCAAATTAGCTCACTCATCACCTCAAAATTGGTTCTTGAATGCAGATTAGTAGACAATAATCATGCAGTAAACTATTACCCACTATATGTGCTATTCTTCAAGCCTCACCCTTGATATTTCTACCTTTAGAAACAATTTTTTAAAATTAATCTTTCCTCTATATCACCTGTCTTTCAAAGGCTATACAGGAAAAAACAGGATTCTAAAGCATTTAGAAAAAGATACATTTGTTTCACAGCTATAGGAGACACCAAAGACACCATCACCACTGGAAATGGTCCATCTCAGGAGAAACCCCTTAGGTAAGCTTAAAGCAGCCTCAGACACTGAAGAACTTACTCCAAAAGCCCATACAAGCCTACACAGAGGCTCTTACCGAGTATGATATGGATTTGGGATTGATCTGGATTAATAATAACAGCAAACAAACAAAACTCAAGAATAGGTAAAAACTTGCTTTTGAATGTGGAGGTTGACTGACATTTGCTCTATATTTCACACGGAGCCAACCAGAGCTCAGCTACAGGCACCTTGATACATTTGATTGCTGATCACTTCTCAGTAGGGCTGTAAGGTCAGAGTCATCACAAACCAGCCCCAGAGAGTGAACGCTTTTAGCCTCTGCTTCTCAACGGCTTGACAGAGCCTAGTCCCTGTGACAAACATGGACAATGGTTGGGGTCACCTTGGAGGACCCCAAAAACTTCGGCCCTCAAAACAGGCATGAATTTAGGGGTGGATGGATGACTAAAAATCAAAAGGATTTTTGTTTTCTTAATGAAGTAGTGATTCAGTCGAATCTTCTGCTGTGGGAAAGGAGACCACTCCTGTGAGCCAAGACTGTACCAGTGCTGCAGCCACCAGTGGAGGATTAACCAAGGCAGAGGCAGCTCAGCGCAGCAGGGTAAGCACAGCACCTTCCTGCAGAGGCAAGGACACACTCCATGGGGATATCACAGTCAAGGCAGGCAGGTCAGCTCCCTGCCTGAGCTAGACCAGAGCCAGGGGAAACACCTGAGCTGTACAAGTTTGTAATTGAGACAAAGACATAGCATACTGAGAAGAAATGAGAGTAGGAAGTCAGTTACCACAAAAGAGGCAGCTTTTCCTCTAGGGGAGCACAGCACTAGCCAGACTGGGATCTCCTCACCTCTCCTGATGAGCAGGCCCTCACACAAGCAGCCAGTGTGAACATGAGAGTTCTCTCTCACACCAAGAACACAGGAAAACCACTGCCCCACATAAGGAAAGCCTTAGGTGCATTCCAGAAGTAACATGAGCCTATTGCAGTAACATTCATCAGTTGATAACAATCATTCATTAGTGATTTCTTTAAGCATGCCTTCGTTATTCATCCATGAGGAAAACAACAAAAACAAAAGAATCAACATGGTTGCTATGGCTGTGCCATATAACCAAGAAATGGCATCATAAATCATTCCTTGCTTCAGAGCTGCATTCTTTTGCTAACAAGCTCGATCCTCCTAACCTCTCATCCTCTCTCCCCCCTTGCCTGGCTCCAGGTTAATCCCCGGGTTTATGGAGCCTACCTGAAGGCGACAGGCCCCGCCCTGTGCGTGTACATCATCCTGTCCTTCACGTGCCAGCAGGCCGTGTCCTTCTGTCGGGGTTACTGGCTCAGCCTCTGGACAGATGACCCCGTGCACAACGGGACACAGCAGCACACAGAGCTCAGAGTAGGAGTCTTTGCTGCATTAGGAGTTGTTCAAGGTTTGTTCAAGTTGCTCACCTAATTCTTCTCCGTATTCCCATCTCCCTTCCCCGTATCCAGGATGTTTTCTCAGAACATAAACAAGTGCATGTCCTTGGGCTTTCAGCCTTCTGGGCTTTTGGCACCAACCCTAAAGTTTTTTCTTTCTTCTTCTTGTCTCTTTTCATCCTTCCAGGATAAGTTAATTATATCAAAGTGCAAGTGGTGGCTCTTCTTCATGCTGAATTAAATCTTGGCTTAGGTCACGTAAAAGTGATGGAAGAGAAACTTGTGGAGTTCTGCATTTATTTTTCTTTTCAAATAGCCACCATTCTTTTGGTCACTCTATTTAAAAAGAAAAGATATCACTGAGCAATTTAAAGTAATCCCAGTCAAACTTATTTTGTGATAAACTAATTATTTGTCCTGCATATTTAAGTTGCTGAATCCATGCCCCCCATCAAGCTGGCTTAGAAGATCTTTAGCCACTCTGTAATTATCCTACAGAAAGGGCAGCTTACCCCACAGCTCTGAGGCTTGACTTAGTTCCTGCTAAAGAGAGGTTTAATTCCTGCTGCACCTTCCTGAATGCACACTGGTGCAGCATTCACAGGACTAAGTGGAAATCATAATCTTGCAAAGAACTCCAAGGTGGGTTTGTTCAGACATGGTGATAAGAATTTCTTTTCTTTACAGCCCTTGGCAGGTTTGCCTGCATAGCAGCAGTGCTGCTGGGAGGTGTGTTAGCCTCACACCAGCTCTTCCGGCAGCTGCTGAGCAACATCATGAGATCCCCAATGCTCTTCTTTGAGCAAACACCCATTGGACAGCTGCTGAACTGCTTCTCCAGAGACATGGATGCTGTTGATTCTGTCATCCCTGACAAGCTGAAGTCCGTGCTGGGATTCTTGTTCAACTTTTTGGAGATTTGCCTGGTGATTGTGGTGGCTACACCATGGGCAGCAATGACCATCGTGCCCTTGACTGTTCTTTATGCTGCATTCCAGGTAGGAGCTCCCATACACAGGAGAGGCTGAAGCAGCATGGCCACCATGTCCCTGCACAAAGCCTCCTTCCATTTCTTAGGAGTGAAGGCACACAGAAACTAGGGTTTCTCACATTGGAATCTGAGCACAAGTAATGTCAGTTCCTTTCCCACACTGCCTCAGCCTTCCAAAGCACCCTAGAGCCCTCACAAAGAGGCTTGTGCTTCTCTGATGTCTAAATCAAATCCTACCTAGAGCAATGTTCCTCGTCTCCACTAGTGTAAATCACATGAAGACCAAAAGCATTTTTCCTTTCCTGCAGAATTCCTGCACTCCTTTCTAACATATCCATGTGCGCCATGCAGCTCTCCCACTGGGCTCTGGAACCCCAAATGCTTTGCTAGCTAAGACTGAGTGTGAGGGAAGGGCACATAAGGGTACAAGTAAATCTCTGTTCTCCATCAAGCAAAGGGCTCAGTGACAGGAGAAACTGTGAGTGTAGAGGTTTGGTGGGTTCAGAGCACCCTGATTCCTTTGCCCCAACCACAGGGTTGTTCTTAATGAAAATAGGACATAACAGGTACGAACACTCCCTCATCTTTTAAGGGCATCTCCTACCTGCACATAAGGTTTTTAACACAAGGATAATGCGTACTATTGCACTTGTTGAGGCCTTCCCAAATTTCCAGTGGAGCACTTCCATGGAGACACGAGCCTTCTAATGAGCTCCCTTTCCATCTTCACTTGTACCAGCACTTCTACGTCTCCACCTCCTGCCAGCTGAGACGCATGGAGGCTGCCAGCAGGTCACCCATCTATTCCCACATGTCAGAAACTTTCCAAGGCAGCAGTGTGATCCGTGCTCACAAGGACCAGCAGAGGTTTATTTCAAAGAGCAATTTCCTAGTGGATGAGAATCAGCGAATTTGCTTCCCTGGAGCTGTTGCTGACAGGTACAAATCTGCCCAGCAGCTCCCGCAGTGTTCTACAGAATAATCACACATTGTGTTGGGAGAAAGGGAGAGGGCACCCAGCAACAGCCGTGTGCTCTCCTCCTGCTGCAGGTGGCTTGCTACAAACCTGGAGTTCCTGGGCAATGGTCTTGTGCTGTTTGCAGCCCTGTTTGCAGCCCTGGGCAGGACACAGCTCAGGCCAGGAATTGCTGGCTTCTCCATTACATATGCTCTCCAGGTAACCCAGCGTGCAAACAATACCATGCTTGCCTTTATCAAAAGCAACTGCATTCTAATGTCTAAGAAACTATGACCTATTTCTGTTCCTTTCTAGATGCCTTTTCCTACCAAATCCTGCTGTCATTGCTGAAATCCAGAGCATCTGGAGCACATGGCCCCTTAGGGAATGAGCCTCAATAAACACACATATGGGCCATCTTCTTCCTCCTGCACCTGAATTTATATTTAAGTCAAAGCAAGCCCTGGGCAGCTGAAGCAAGGTCTTCAGCATGTGTCTTACTTGCCTGCAGACTAGTTGCACAAGAGCCTAAGAAATAGCTACACCATCTTCTAGCATCCCAATCAAGTAGCATTTCATTCTCTACGAAGGTGCTGTGGGAGGAGCTGGCTCTTTAACACAGCCTTACAAGGCTCACTTTATCATTTTAAGGCCTTCTGATGTAATCTAACTTGTGATATAATTAGCTGATTAGGAGAACTATAAAAATAAACACTAAGACAGAGTACCAGGTAACTCCCAAGCACAGACCAGGACTCATTTTATGTGCCCTAATGCTTCTTTTTCCATGTGACAGATAACTGGTGTTCTGAACTGGATGGTTCGCTCCTGGACAGAAATAGAAAACAACATTGTTTCTGTGGAGAGAGTGAGAGAATACCTGAAGACTCCTAAAGAGGTAGCTAATCCACTGCTGACCTTACTAGCAGAGGTTGAACATCTCTGCAAACCCAACAAGTAACTTTCTGTTCCTCCTGAAAGAACCTCTAGTTTTCCCCTTCTAAAATGCCAGTCATGTTTCCTTTAAAAAACTGCAGTATTTGGGTTTTATCCAACTAACTAGGCTTGTTTTATAACCTCTGATCATTATTTCTTTAAGGCAGTGAAGCACTTGATTGCCATTAAAATAGCTTCACTTGGTACCACTCATGGAATGAGACATATTTTCTGCCCATATTTGGAGTATTTATTGTGCGACTTCAGATGCAACTCTCTGATAACTGATGGCTTCTAGATAGCCTTTTAGCTGTTAAAAGTCTCCAGTGCAGTAATTTTTATTTTGTAATCATTAAAATTACATCTCCATATGCTTCCCTGAGAGAGGAGGCTTTCACAGTCCTGTTTACAGGGGCATTTAAATTTTACTTCATTGACCTACTCAGTATCAGAACTCTGATATGCAAGCAAACGTTCATCCCCATTTTCAGTAAAGAACATTGGCATCTTTGGATGAAGTCAAAAGTCAGCATTTGCAGTAGGAAAGTTAAGAGGCCTTTTTCTCGTTTGGAAACAGCAAAGAGATTGGGGGGTCTTGGCACAGATGTCTTCATAAACTTCCCATTCCAGCATGGCCACTTGATTGGGCAGTTTAAAAAAGCTTTAAACATCGCTGTTTGTTTCCATCTCTTCAGGCACCCTGGACTCTGAAAGGCAAACTCCAAGGGCAAGTTTTGCTCACTGAGGGAAGGATTGAATTTAGAAACTACAGCCTGCGCTACAGGCCAGGTCTGGAGTTAGCCCTGAGGTGTGTCAGTGTGACCATCAACAGGCACGAGAAGGTAGGAAACCCCTCCTTTAGCACAGCGAGCACTGACCAAACCCAGGGGAAAACAGCCCCTGCCTGCACCCAGCCACAGCAATCTGGCAGCTGCAGGAAAGCAGGAGCCCATCTCCCACACTGCACACCTTGTCCACCTTGTTACAGCGAAAGAATTCCACTTTTTCATTCTAGTGCCACATCAAGGCCCTCTTCAAACTGTGAAATCTTGTAATTATTCTTCCCAAAGGCTTCGGTGATTCCTTTTCATACAAAACAATTACAAACTATTAACACTTCCCTTTAAGAAAGTATTGCCAGTCTGTGTGAATCATGAACAGCCCTAAAAGCTTGATCCATGCAAAGCTGTCTCTCTTCAAAAGGCCAAGAGTAATTACATTACATGTTTCTCCAACTGTGGGAAAACAGTCAGCATCAAATCTTTCCATTGCACTTTACAGATTGGCATAACTGGCAGAACAGGAGCTGGGAAATCCACCCTTGCAGTGGCATTGCTGCGATTGGTGGAAGCTGCAGAAGGAGCCATTCTAATTGATGGACAGGATATTGCCCAACTAGGTCTCCATGACCTTAGGACCAAGATAACTGTCATTCCCCAGGTATGGAATTCATTTCCAAAATCCTTGAGCAGTGTCTTGAGCACCTGGGAAGTGTTTCTAAAGACTCTGGGAGAGGAGGGACATTCAGCAGTTTCAAAGTTGGAAATAACCTTCTTGCCATGGTCATCTGCCATTCAATATAACATTAGTCACAGATTCCCACCGAGCAGGGAGGGCCTGAGAGCTCATTTTTGTAGTAGAAACAACTCCTGAAATGAATTGTCTCTGTGCTCAGGATCCAGTTTTGTTTTCTGGCTCCCTAAGAATGAACCTCGACCCATTAAACCAATACACTGATGCAGACATCTGGACAGCTTTGGAACTGACTCAGCTGAAGAACTTCGTTGCAGATTTGCCAGAGCAGTTGGAATATAAGTGCACTGACCAAGGGGAAAACCTAAGGTACCTTTATCTGCAGAGAGACAACGGCAGGGCAGTGCCAGCCCCTGGGCTAGGAGAACTGAGCTAGTTGGATGAGGAGGCTAATTCCTTTTTAAAAAATAATTTCTTTTTTTTAATGGTGTCTAGACAGCAAACTGCTGCATTACTGTCCTGTTTAGCAGCATGAAATCAAATCATAAGACACCAAGAAAGGCTTTTGAGATTTAATCATTGTGGTGGTTTGCATTTGTGCAGTACTTCAAACTCTGCAATCCTGTTCCAAGTGCAGATCTTCTGGGTGCCATAGCAATACCTTCCCTTCACTTCCTTAGGCTGTTTCATGCTGTTATCTACCTGCAGTGCCACCAGCCTCAATCCTCCTTTCAGAGAAAGGGAACTATCACCTTTTCGTTATTAATTTCAAATGAATCATCTGTTCTGACCCCAGGGAAAAGTAACAACTGCCCTCAGTTTACCCATCCCTCTTCTTACTTGCAGCACTGGTCAGAAGCAGCTGGTTTGCCTGGCCAGAGCACTGCTGCGGAAAGCCAAAATCCTCATTCTGGATGAGGCCACAGCAGCAGTGGATTTAGAAACTGATCTCCAGATTCAGTCCATGCTGAGGACTCAGTTCAGAGACTGTACCGTGTTAACAATCGCTCACCGGGTAAACACCATCCTGGACTGTGACAGGTAAAGACATTTCTGAGCAGGAGGGCGCACACAGGCAGCTGATGGGACTGACACACCACGCCGTTCGTGAGCAGCAACAGGTTAATCACAGACCCTTTAATCCCACATGATGCCTTTCATGCTGTGTCACAGCCCTATCCCGCCACTGAGAGCAAAACCATGACTACAGCTCCCTGTATTACTTAAGAGCTGTGAAACTAAAATACCCATTCACAAATCTCATTCCAGTCTCAGCTGCCAAAAAACCCTCCTCCCAAACTCAATACTTGAACAGTCACTCATCAGAAACCCTTTCTATCCCAGGACTGTTTACCAGCTGAAAAGCTGTTGGAAAGCTTGGCTGAGTAACCAGCAAGTACTGAAATTTATTTTAAAACTAATTAGAAATAATTAAGTTTATTACAGCTGCTGGTGTATCCCCAAACTTACACTTCTCTTTTAATGTTCACAGGATTTTAGTCTTGGAAAATGGTCGGATAGCTGAATTTGATACTCCAGAACACTTAATAGCTCAGAAGGGACTATTCTACAGACTGATGGAAGAATCAGGCCTTGCATGACTCACTCATGGAGTATCCCATAGCACCACCACTATCAGGAGTAATTGATCTAATAATTGAGTTGCTATCTTGGTTTCTCTTTAAAATGCCTGACACTCAACCAAAGCTTGTTCAAACAAGCCAGAACTGCAGTGACTAGGTAGAAAGGGGTGATTTGGAATATACGTTATTTCCATACGAAACTTAGCAATTCCACTTTCATTATGTTTCCAGATACCAAAACTTCACTTGGCTGCTGAAAATGAGCCAGTCAGGATTTAAATACTTTTCTGGTATAAAAGCAAACAAGCCGAAAGAGAAAGACTACAGCATTCCCAATTTATACTATAAATGGAGCCCAAATATCCATCATCCTTAAAGATTATGCAGATTACATTTAAAAGCCAACAAGATTTTATGGACAGCAAGGAGGAATTTAACTGGTAGCAAGGAAATTTAACTGTTTGCAGTTTATCCTAAGATCCAGGCAGAACAAATGGAGTATTTTGTCAGTGTGTTAAGGACTGCTCACCCAGGCACTGTTCTTACACAGATGAGGAGTCCAAGGCAGCAGCTGAAGCTCATCATGCAGCGCACAAACGGTGGGGGAGGAGGGGACAGGAGGCAGGATGCCACTCAGCAGGAGAGCACAGGCTGCCTGTTGTCACAGCTGGGGACCAGATCTGCTCCCTCCCTCTGCAGGAGCAGAGCCAGCTCCAGCACTGGCTCAGCGGGGCAGGATTGGAGCGTGGCTGGGAGTGGCAGCAGAGCATCCATCGCTCCTTCTGCCCAAGGCTTGGAGCACTCCCACTGCCAGGTGCTCACAGCAGGGCATATCCAAACACTGACATGAACATTTCCAAAGTGAATTGGGCCACAAGGAATTTGCATGGTTGGAAGTGCCCTCCTCTCTGACCCCTGCAGCACATAAGGAAAGCAGCAGGACCTCACCCGTTGACCTTATGGTTCATTCCTGGGTTTCTTCTTGAGTGCAAGTTGACTCCTGCATGTGCCACCCTGGTGCTGCAGAGCCTCTGGCATGGTCACCTGTCAGATGCTGCTTTAACAAACCAAAACAACAGCTGAAAGCAAGGCTGTCCTGAGCCTCCTGCAGTGTCTGCAGTCAGAGCTGTCCCCAAGTCTCTCCTCAGGAATCACAAGATGACAATGTGACAGACAAATACACAGTGTGAGATACTGCTCTTTACTGTG
This sequence comes from Dasyornis broadbenti, assembly GCA_013397935.1. Lineage (NCBI taxonomy): Eukaryota > Metazoa > Chordata > Aves > Passeriformes > Dasyornithidae > Dasyornis > Dasyornis broadbenti. Next base: position 177,862 of record VZRN01005629.1, on the reverse strand, counting down.
ACTTTGGTTAAAGGACCTCATTTTCTAAAGAGCTGAAATAAAAACAGAATCAAGTATTGAAATGGGTCTCCTCAGTAAGCTAAAGCAAATGTAACACAAAAAGGGGCAACGGAGAGGGGATAGGAGCATTCCAACTGCAAGAATCAACCCAGACTGGCAAAACCTGGCAGTTTCTTCTCTAACAGCTGCTCAGTGGCTTCTGCACTCAAGTCAGGAACAGTTTACAGTTTCTGATGGACAAATGCCTAAGATACCGAGGTCCAGTGCCTGCTGCCACACTGGTGCTCAGGTACCAGAAAAGACAACTTTTTCCCCTTTTTCTCCAAATCTCTTACTCAAGGACACAAACAAAACAATTCCAAAACCAGATACAAGTTACAAGCACTCTGAAGGTTTATCAAAGGATCTCAAAACCAGGAGCATTTAGAAATACTGAGATAAAAGATTTTTTCTTTTAATGGAGGTCAAAGAGGAACAGAATTGCCCACATTGCTAGGTAATTCTGAAGCAAACATCTTTTAGCATTCCATAATCTCCAATATAAACATCTTCTAAATGCTTGTTTTCTGTTCCTAAGTTGGTAATGAAGAGGGAAGGCAACAGGAGACAATAATCAAAACATACTTTCACACTGGTAACCTTTGAAAGGGCACAGTTTTGCTGTCAGCTTACTCAAACTAAGAGCAAGCAAAAATACCATCAGTTTTCACACATCAAGCTGTGCTGAAAACTGAAAAAGAAATGCCATTCCTAAAATGGCATGCGACAAAAACCCACCATGTTTCAGATGAGTTGGAGCCCACAGTGATACATCCAAGTGGTATTGTGACAAATCTGAACAAGTCTCATAGAAGTTATCTGGAAGTTGCCTAAAGCAAAATATATAAAGGAGTTAACACTTGAAGATACCATGTAGGAGAGAAATACTACCTTAAAAAAATCCTTGTCCCATGATTCCAAGTTTAAAGCAGCATCAAAATTGCTGAAGCCAGAAAATAAATCAAAGATGTTGTGCATTGATTTACACCCAGTTCATGCCAAACATGTACTGTGCAAGTCACACTCCCAGTGCCCCAGATGGTCACACAAGATGCACAGGAATGCCAAAATGTTAACGGTATCAGTGACCCAAAGCACAATTGTTCCTGTACCACATCACCAACAAACCACAAAAGGATCTTCATGTGGGTCAGCTATGGGAACACTTACAGAGTAGCTCTGTTCACACACATCAAATAGGGTGGTTTTTGCAGGTGTCCTAAAAATCCTGAGCTGTTTTTTTTGCAGAATCAGCTTTTCCAGATGTGCGAAATCTTCCATGTTGCAGCAAATAATGTCAGCCAAGATATATCAACGTGCACTGAAATCAGATACAGTAAATTCAACTGTACAGCAGCTCCTCTCTCCCTTCCTTGCCAGGGCTCTCTTAGGATGGGGTGGAAGGGGAGCATCACAAAGTGTTGATGGAGGATGACTGTTCCCAAGCAGGAAAGGTGTCTCTGGTATTCCCAGTTCCTCCTCTGTGTCTCTGCAGGGAGGTCCATCTCCACATTAGTGTACAATACCAGCCACACTCTCACCCACAGACCCCCCTTCCTCTGCTCTCTGTTCCTATAAACCACATGCTCCAATCGTTCCACCCTTCTGTCCATCACAGTGCTGCACAAGTGTTCTGTGGTTTGAAAAACTAAAACCCACAGCTCCTCCCCAGGCTCCCCAATCAGCCCCTGCTTATTGCCTTTCCGCAGAGAGAATTCACCCCGAGCTGCTCAGGAGATGTGGCAAACACAGGCCATGGACATCACTGGGGGTCACCAAGGCCCCCCTCACTGGGACTCCTGCTCTGCTGATGCACTATTCTGACCTGGTCTGCTCAGCAGACCACAAAACTATCCAGCCCTACCACAGCACAGTTATCTGCAATCATGGCTTCTTGCCCACCACCCTAAGAACCCCAGACATCAGGCCAAGCAAAATGATTAGTCTAAGCAGGACCAATAATTTCTATTTTCAAGGCAAAAAGCTGAACTGACAAAGCAAACCCTTTGTCAAACACAAGGCAAGAGATAACACATTTTCTTTCAAACAAGTTTTTACTGCAGGTTCTTTGCAAATATTTGTATAGTCATTACAAAAAAATACCAAAGAATTTTTCAGTCTATTCAATTTCAGAGAGTCATAATTTACAAAAAAATAAATAGCTTTACTCTAAAGACAACAATTGTCTAGTATTAAGGTCAGCAATATCAATCACAGAAGTCCACATTCTCAGTGCTGAGTATTTGGATCCATCTGACTTAGTTTGCTTTCTTCCAGCATTTTCCTTTAAAATAAGACTAATCAGAACATTAGAAAAGTAACATTTTTTCTTACCACAGAAAGATGAAAATTCAACATGGATCTTGAAACCAGACTCCATTGCTAGTTGAATTGTTAGACCCTTCTGACACACAACTTTAAGAACACTAATTTTTTTTTAAAACAACTATAACAGAATATTTTCCCACAAAAATTAGGAGTCAACAGCAGCAGCATGAAGGGCATGTTTCTTTGATATAAGGCTAATGGTCCTTGATGTGGCAGAGCTGCTATGAAAGCACAGAACTGCAAAAGCCAAGGGTTTTACAATCAACATCAGCCTGAGCCTGCAGCCTCTGCTCAGGTGAATCCTCCCTTCTCAGCCTTGTCTCCACAGGTGTCCCCAGCACTGGGAACCCCAGTGGGAATTCCTGAGTGAGCTGGGTGTAAGATCAGGGGCTGCACAGCAACGCACCAACTACTGCACCAATTTGGTTTTGGAGTGATTGTCATTCCAGACATGCTTAAACACTGCTTTGAAGTTGACTGTGCCTTTTCATGTCAGCACTACTGACATTACAGTGAACTTGCTGCTCTACACTGTAAACACAGGAAACCTTTAGGACAATGCATAAAGCATTAACCATGTACAGTAAATGCCATAATGACAAAGTCTGGCACACATTTTATTTCACAAGCAGAAAAATCTTTGGACTATCATACTATATGCCACAAAAAGTTCCAAGTGCATCCCACAATAGATGGCTCATGAAATGAGGAATCCGCAAACAAGCAAATAACTAGAATTTGCAAAAATGTTTTAAACAAAAAAAAAGGGAGGAAACTTCAGAACATAAGAGAAGATGAGAAGAAAAAGCTTTTCTGGACTTCTCTGATGAATCGCTCCGCCGTACATTTGAGCGTATAATGACAGATTTCAGGCAAAAAATAGTAGTCTCTGAAGTGTCTTGCACACGGCATGTGCTTCTCCTAAAGGTGGTTAAAATCAATACTAAGGAGAAAAAAATAAGAAAAAATTGCATTTTTATGTTACTTCCATCACCATGCTCTGGCTAACTTCACTGTGTCTGAAACTCGGCTGTGTGGTTCAGATCAGCTCAGGGGAAATTACAGGTCTCAAAATGTATCACCTCCCTCTTCCCCACAGTAAATAGCCAAGTTCAAATGCTACACCAAGCCTGAATCTTTGGCCATGCTATAGAAAATGCCTTTTTCCTGAAGCAGTTGGTCTGGGGTACCACACTCCACCACTTCTCCTCTCTCCAGGACTAAAACTCTGTAAAACAAGGAAATGGAAAAAAAAAAAAGAAGAAAAAACGGTCACAAGAAGATCCAGAAAGCCAGTGAACATGGATATATGTGTACAGACAGAGACTGCAGCATAGCCATTATCTGCAAGTGAAGACAGTGCTGACAGTATGAACAGGCTGAGGTTCTCACTGTCCTCTCCCACTTCTCTGCAATGGTCTGTGTGGTGCATTGTTTATGTAGCACATGGTTACCCAACCATCTGCATACAGCCAGGAAACTCTGGACTGTGCTCTGAGCCAGCCCAAAACGAGCTGGCAGCACCTCTTGTGAAGGTGTGTGAGGACCTTGCAGGATCTGGGATAACCTTCCTGTAACACCTCTCCACATCAACTGCTGTTACACAGCTGCTGGGACAAAGCACAAATGTGCAACTGGGAAAAGAAAGTTTACAAAGTCAGTGGTCAGCTCACTGCTAAAATACTGTTCCATCTCCCCCCATGGATGGCCAGGCACTGCAGAGATGGTCACCAAGCCCAGGCAGGTGAGCTGGGTGTTCCCCTGCTGGCAGCACTGCTGGGGCTGCAGCCTGCACAAGCAGAGCTCCTCTCTCTGGTCTGTCACCACTGACAGCACAAAGAGATGTCTACAAAAGTACACTGAACTCCTACCACTGGTCACTTTGCTCTCTGCCATTCTGTGATAAAAGGGACAAGAGAGCCTAAAATTGAAATACGAGACAACAACTTGGCCCTCAACCACACCTTAGCAAGCCAGCTGAGCATGAAGGAGGCTGTATGAACTATAACCAGAAGTTATGGAAAGTTTAACACCAAATAAACTTCAGAGGGCAGGATCTGCCCCTCCGGACTCCCCATGCTGTCTCTGCCTAAATTAGGGAAAGACCAGGAACTGACTCCTGTCCTTGCCCCTCTCCCCTTCCCAGTTTGCCCAGGTAGGAACAGCACAACAGCAGCGTGGCACAGGGACAAGAGTTGCTCCCCAGGCCAAGCACAGTCATCACAAGCCAGAACACAAACACCCTACCCATCAAAACAGGGACTCCAACAGCTCTGTGAAGGCAGCTAAAAATGAACCAGTAAATACCCAACACAAAGATTCCCATTCAAACTGAGCACAGTGCAGGTCACACACGGTAAAAGCAGTATCACTTTACCTTGTATAGTCCATGATTGTGTTCAGACGATGTGCTATAGTTAATACAGTACATTCTTCAAATTGAGACTTTATAGTTGACTGTATGAGCTTATCTGTTTCAAGATCAACAGCAGCTGTGGCTTCATCCAGAACCAGGATTTTGGACTTCCTGAGCAGAGCTCGTGCCAGGCACACCAGCTGGCGCTGTCCCACACTGCACAGATGGAATGGGAAGGTGGGGACAAAAGTCAGAACAAGAATACTAATGAATGCTGCAAACATTTTGAAACCTGGCAATTCCCTGTTCTAAAGATAAGGTCGGTCTTACTATTTCCCTGTAGAATATATAACAGCATCTGAAACTACATCCCCCTCAAATGAAGTCGTGGCAATGTAGTAAGAGAATACAAGTGGTTTCAGCATAACTGCATCAGGCTGATTCACTGAGTCAGTGCACTGTTGAGGACTGGACTTTAAATAGTTTTTACAGACGAACATATAAAACCCTGTTAAGATGCAAATAGCAAGTGAACAGCTTCCTTAGAAAGACTGCTGCTGCTAAAATGCTTTCCAAGGCTGCCTAAGCTGGCAAAACTCAGAGCATTCCAAATATTTCTTAAATCATTTGAAATTCCAAAACTCAAGAGCAGAAGTGTTGCATAAAACCTAGTTAGTTGATTGCCTGGTCCCACGTTAAGAATTCTCCAGCTCCCTCCCCAAATTCTCACACAGGGCTAAGGAGCATTAGAACTTTCACAAGTACAGCTCCTTGACCTACCTGAGGTTCTCACCACCCTCAGCACACTCATGATTCAGTTTATCAGGAAGGGATGATACAAAGTTCTTCAGGTGAGCCAATTCCAAAGACCTCCAGATGTCTTCATCGGAGTGTTGGTCGAAAGGATCAAGATTCATACGCAGAGAGCCAGAAAACAATACTGGATCCTGGTCACGGGAAGAGGTAATTGACAATGTGCACAGAACACGGCAAGTGCTCCAAAAATATTTTTTCGATAACAAAAGGAAACAACGTGTACAGATGCAGCTGCAAGCAAGCGAATATACTGAATTTAGGAGCAAGGGCTCATTTTTTCCCAATAACAAGTTATTCTCCCTCACTCTTATTTCTTACGCATTTTGGGGGCCTGACCTCTGCCGTCTGCAGATTCTTGCAGTCCAGACCTTACTATTAGTCAGCAACTCATGAATTCAGAAAAAAACCCCAATGAAATACCCAAACCCCAGTCAACTTTCTTTTTACTGGACCACTAAGCTAAAAAAGAGGCCCTCCCTGCTTAACCTGCTGTCAGCAGGGACTACTAGGTCAACTTTTCAGTTCTTAGGGAATTACACCACCTCTAAATATTTCAAAACTCTTCAGCTGCAGTATGAATGAAAGTACTCCCCTTTTTTTTCTTGGACAGGAAGAAATACTACTTTAGAAATACTGATGTAAAACAATCAAAAGGCAAAAGCAAAGTCCCGCCCACATTTCCAAAGGAAGTGGTGCAGAACACCTTTTACAGTGAGCTCATTTGTTTTTGCCAGCGTGCTGCAATGGCAATTCATAACATCACATTTTTATAGTCTTACTTTGAATCAGAACAGCCATAAAGGCTACACAGTAAGAACAAAAAGACTTGAGACTAAATCCAATGCTCATAAAGCTGTATGTCCAAATGTTTAGGACTATCAAACCCACAGTTGCTGGGCTAGGCTGGGACAGTTATGAACAGGTTTCTATGAGAGAGTAGCACTGCATTGCACACACTGGGCCCAGTTCACAAAGGGATCCCAAGCAGGTGTTCAGCTGGGATCATCCCTTCCTACTCAGCTCCTGAGTCCAGAGGCCAAGATTTTGCTTCCACAACACAGCTCAGCCACAGCCAAGCTCCTACTTGTTACCGGGCATAGACAAATTGAAACCAGCCTAGGAAAAAAGCCTGGTTTCAAGTCCATGAAAGAGCAAGCTGAAGTGACTGAATTTCATAGCACGGATCAGACGAGGAATAACAAATTTCTCCTCACTACATTATGGAAACAGCATTGTTACCCATGGAGTTCTGGTAGTGGCAGGATTTTGCACCTACCTGAGGGATGATGGTGATCTTGAACCGCAAGTCATGGAGCCCTATCTTTGCAATATTAATCCCATCAATAATAATTTCTCCTTCAGCTGCTTCATTAATCCGAAACAAACCTAAAGTAAGTGAGGATTTTCCAGCTCCTGTTCTTCCAACTATTCCAATCTGTTGGGAAGAAACATAAGAACAACTTACTTTGGGAAAGAGTTAAGGCATTTCCAAACATTTCCACCTGAAACTGACACATTTTCCAAGGGCTGTCATACTTTTGGGGTTATCCACACACCAAAAGCACTCAGTTTCACACTCTATGTTTTACTTCCCAGTTAAACTGACGTCTTGATACATTCTTTTCTTTTTTAAAAATAAGTATAAAATATTGCTACATTAGTTGGCTGACATATTTCTTGCCATCTACTCATTCTAACCACTGGAGGTAGCATTCTGGCCATATTTGTAGGTAGAAAGTGTACACTCGGGAGAAAAAAAAATGCCCAGTTGGCTGCCACAAATAAGGAAGCTGGATAGTAGATCTGTCATAGCTACCTTTTATGCTGCTATGCAAGATCACACTATTATCAGACATCGGATAATCCACACAGGACTGGGGTGGGACATGTGTGAGTGCATAGGCAAGGAAGCAGGAGGAGAAACAGGAAGATTGCTTGGCCAGATCCAGAGAATCTGCTCTAAGTCCCATTTTTTCCTGCAGTCTCACCTTGCAACTTCTGCCTCACTAGATCAGGCTTCCCCCCCTCTAACTGTAGTCTATTTTCCTGAGATTATAATTAACTTAATCTCTCTGCAACCTACTCCTCTTTGCTTACAGCAAACAAATCAGCAAAATTCCCTGGGAAGCGGAGAGAAGACAGGATAAACCTCTCCTCCTACTGAAACCAGACCAAACGATACCTGGCAGCCCCACATAACAGCGCTTCTTTATCCATGATGTAGAACACACCTTACCAAGGCTGAGAGCCCACCATATCTGCAGTTAAAACAGGGCTGATTCCACAAAAGCTTTTCTAGTTCTTAAGAACCCCAGACATGTAACAGAACAGGGTGAAACTTCTCTTTTGCTTACGCATGCAGGCCTATGAACTGCAACACTCTACTATGAATTCAGAGTCATTACCTTTTCACCCCCATTGATGGTAACATTTATGTTTTTCAGAACCAGATCCAAGTCTTCACGGTAGCGCAAACCATAGCCTCGGAACTCCACCTTCCCTTCCTCAGGCCAGGTACTGGCTGGGGCCATTTGTTCAATGCTCCACTCAGCCTGAAAGAGCCACACCAACACCCCAATCAGCTCCTACTGATCAACCAACAGGGGCTCAGAGGACTCACAGAATGCAATTAAGGAAAATCCTTCTCACTGTGTAATTTGCAAAAGGAGCTGTGATGAGAAGAGAGGGAGAGAGTTGTCTCAAGACAGATGAAATGGTGTGAGTAGCCAAAGGCTTGGCTGTCTCAAGTCCTGCTTGCTGGATATACTTTTCTCTTGCCAATGGTAGAATCATGCAGGCAGCACACATTCAGACAACCTGCCTGTACAGCCCCACCACGTCAAGGAAACCTCTGGGGCAGCCACACGTGCAACAAGAAGCAGTTTAGCTGAGACTGTGCACTAAAACATTAGTAAGCTGGTAAAAAGCTGCTGCCTCAGCCTCCCACAAAGGTGAGAAAGGAAAGAACCCACCCCACTGCATTCACTACCAGTGCCAAATAAAAAAGCTTTTAAACATATATAAACACTGGTCTGCTACCAGAACTTAAGAAAAAATTCTAGTACGGGTCTTCATAATGTTTGGTTGCAAAAATAGTGACTCAGGTCAGGTTCAAGTGACAGGCAAGGCAAACAGAAGCCCCAGGGAGCTCTGTAACCATAAAGAGAACAACTGCAGATTAAAGGAGTTGTGTGATTTGAATGAAAACAAAAAGTAAAACCTCTTTATTCTCCTTACTGAGTGCAAAGAGAGAAACACAAATAAAAACGAGTTTAAAGACTTAGGAAGCCAAAACATTTGTACAGCCCCACAGATTAGCCCAGGACATAAGAACACATTTCCTAAATAGCACTGTGTAAATAACCAGTGGATCCACCAGAAAAGCACTAACAGGAACTTGCCAAAAAGCCCCAGCCTATCTCTGGCAGGCACTCCCAGGGCTGAGCTCCGTCCCACTCCTCTGCTCAGACCACAGGCCCACCCTCGAACCCACTCAGTGGGCAGCTGAGACCTCAGAACAGGCCACTGACTTCCACAAGTATAGGGGACAACTCAATGTACCTCCTTCTCCATTTCAGCATATTCTTTGACTCTTTCAACAGCAACAATGTTGGTTTCCAGCTCAGATGACATACGAACCAGCCAGTTCAAGTATGCTGTAATCTGCAAGATGCAAAGAAGTCAAGGAGCAGTTTACACTTCATAAGTTACCTGCAATAAATAAAAAACACAGAACTACCAAAGCACTGTAAGTTCATGGAATGCATCGACACAGGCAAGACCTTGGGTAATCAGTTCTGGACAGGAGGAAAGTCTAAATGCCTTGAAGATGCAGGGGATGAGATACCTTGGCCACGTTCCTTCACACAGCGAAGGCAAATAAGAAACTTCCCAGCATCTTCCCAGACACTATTTGCAGTTATTATTTTCTATGTTCCTTATATTTGTTTTCCACCCAATGCCATATAAAGGTTCTGACTTTCTGATGCAGTCTAACAATTCAGAGGTTTTGCTCTTTTTAAGAAAGGCAAAATTACCTGCAGTGAGTAGGACACTGAGAGGCCAACCAGCCCCGCGCTGAGTTTGTTGCGTGCAATCACAGCAAACAATGCTGCAAACAGGACAATGCAGTTCCCCACGTACTCCAGACGGACAGCCAGCCACCTGCAAGGCACAAAAATGCATCTTTCCAGCAGTTCACCCATAGAGATTAGGGATGTGGACAACAAATGGTCTGTCACACATCTTTTTTTTATAAGATAAATAATATGGCATGTTTGATCCTGTTAATGACACAGGCACTGCAAGGTATGTGAGCTTCTGCTTCAGCAGCATGTGAACCTAGAGGCATCTAAAATGAATGAATCTTTCAGGTGCATAAATTCCTGTCTAAACTACAACTGCTTTATGAATATTGGGATTAATAAATCAAAACTTTTAAAAGAATGTAACACAGAAGCAAGGCAGGAACTCTCAGACAGATGAGCAATTCATAAGTAATCTTAATTCCATCACAAAAATTAAAGCAAAGTATCTGTGAAACCTATCTATCCACACAGACTTCCCTCCCCTGGACAAGCATGCCAAGAGCTGTGGCTGAGAAGGAGCACAGCCAGCAGATCCATGTTCCCCCCAGATAACAATACTGTTCAATACTGCAGCCCCACTGTTACCTGTTTGCAACAATGCTTGGATAATAAGCTTTCTGATTCTCATCCACCTTCATGTCATTCTGCTTGATGAAACGTTTCTGCTCCTCGAAGGCTCGGATGACACTGACTCCCAGGAGAGTCTCGTTGAAGTGGGAATACACAGGAGAACGACTGACAGACTCGAGGCGCTTGAGCTGTCGCGAAGTGGCCACATAAAATCTCTGCAAATCAGAGTATGAGAATTATGGTTACATCCAGACTGTGTCTGGAAAGACAAGGGGAATCAAACAGCTCCCTGCCATCTGGGCTGTTAGTGATGGAGATTCAACTTACATGTGGAAATACAAACCTTCTCCAACACTTTTAGGCCTAAAAGACCACTGCATACACTCCGCTGCCTTTAAACAGGTGTCAGTCAACCCATCTCATGACAGAGCCATTTCCTCCTCTTTTATAAGCAAGTTTAGTTAAACAGTATAAAACACACACATCACCGCCTTTAAGGTTTACTGATGGAGCCAAATGGATTCACTAATTCAAGAGCCAAAGTCAAACCCCAGCTGCTTTTCTTTGATCTGCACTGGCTCTACCAGTTTCTGGGAGCAAAGCACACCCGGCCCACACAGGACAGGAGTGAATGGCTGCCATTCACACTCTTGCTCTGTAGACAGTATTTTGATGAAACAGGTACATAAGTAATACACACATACCCCTCTAAAGGGTACTGTCATGTTTGGAAAGAAGGTTTGAAAAGCCCATACGTTTTCCATATTTAGGCTCTGAGCAACAAGGTGTACAAAATTTGCCACTAAATCTAATGGCATTTTTTTATAAAGTCTGTGTAGGCATTAAAGAATTTACTTCTGCACAGAAGTCATTTGACACTTGACAAAGGAAGGAAATGTTCTGCTAACGTCAGATTATCAGTATACCATGAAAAGCACAGTCAGTCAAGCATTACTCAAATCCAACACATTAAAATCCTTCCTAGTGCAGAGTAAGAACTGTCTTAAATAACAGATGATGTGACTGCTGGTCCTGGTTCCCCCAGGTAACACCCCTTACCTGCACAAAGAAGTAGACAAGTCCCAGAGGTGGAATGATGACAGCAGCTATAGGTGTGGCCAGCAGAATGATGATACAAGCCCCAATCACATTAAATGTGGAGCCCATGAACATCTTGATGATGGGTGGAATGGTGGAGTCAATGGTGTCTATCTCCTTGGAAAAACGGTTCACAAGGTTCCCACTGGGAGTACGCTCAAAGAAACTCATTGGAGACCTGAGGACATTGTGCAGCAGGTTAAGGTGCAGGTGTCGTGATGCAAATATTCCTCCTATTGACACAACTATTGAGTAGCCAAACACAGCAATACCTAGAAAAGGAGACTCATTTTCAACTGCTGCCACCTCTCACACAAAACATTTTCTTCATCTTGTCATCATTTAGCACTACCATGTCTCTAGTACAATAATGCTGAGAATTAGGGTTCAATTCAGGTAGACTCAGCAAATACATAAAATAATTGAAAAAAAAAAAAAAATCAGAGAAAACATTACATTGCTTTCGTGAAAGAAGTTGCTTCTCCATTACAAAAATTTCTGTAATATTTTAACACTTTTCCTGAGTAAAAATCCCTGAATTTTCACTTGGCATTTGTTTTTTATTGTGGGATTTTCATGGCAATTCTGAAGAGGGGTACTTGGAGTGTTGGGTTTCATGGCAAACAAACTCTAAATCACAAGGATGACACAAAACAAAACATCACTGAAGCCGTCTCCCCACGGTGCCCTGGATGGAGCCACAAGCAGCTAGAACAAAGCCCAGCCAGGGCAGCTGAGCCAGGCTGGGTCTGCAGGGAGGCAACACAGCCACAGCCTCCTGTGACAAACTGCCCCTGCAGACCAGGCCAGCACAGTCTGCTGACAGGCCAAGAAGCCACTCCTTAGGTAAGGCATTTTGTCACAATTCTGGCTCATCAGTCAGTAAAACACTTCTCACTTTGTACAAATGAAAGAAAAGCCACGTTTACTAACTGAATAATTTTATAGGTTGGTTTGTTTGCTTTTATTTAATTCGGGTTTTTCATCTTTCTACAAAAACCTACACTCAAATCCTAAGCAAAATGCTGCTGCAGGCACCAAGTGCATTAGTAACACTGAATTAGCAAATCTTAAAATACACAAGACCAAGCAAACCTTGAGAAATTCCCAGTGCTCCATATACTCCCAGTCTGAGAGTTGTGTTCTGCTGTGTCCCATTGATAACAGGATCATCTGTCCATAAACTTAGCCAGTAGTTGGAAGCCAAGGAGGCTATATGGTTACACATAAAGAGGAAAATGGCCAGGAAAGACATAAAGAGTCCAATTGCTTTCATATAGTCCCAGTACACTGATGCCTTTACCTGAAGACAGAAGGAAAATGAAATATTCATTTTGCAGTTGAGTTTCAAAATCAGCAATTCCCCCTTCTGCAAAGCCTACTTGAAGTCAGTATCCCTCCATCAGGCCATGAAAACACAGCAGCTGCACTCTAGAGAGCCACTGCTTGGGAACACGTTGCAAAGCATTCTATGGAGACATGCCAAATCTAACATCCCCTCAGGGCAGGCACACATCATCCTTCTGCTGTCATCCAAGGGAAGGGAGGAGTAGGGAGGGAGCTGCCTGAAGTAACAGAGCATCAGTAGCAGAGCCAAAAACTTCACTGAGGAGTTCCAGTTTCTGGCTCTGTCTTTGTACCACAAGATTATAAAGCCTTTAAACCAACCCTTGCTCCACATGGCTTGTATCCTATGATCTATCTTTAACCAACAACAAGCAATCCAAGCCTGGACTCAAGCAACATTGCTAGGAGGTGTAACCGCCACTTTCCCAGGAACCTCAGTCTCAGGTTTCTCAAAAAGCCCTGGGTATCCTGGTGTTAGATACTTGTGTCTACAGTGGAAACTTGGCTTAAATTCATCTGAGTCAATTGCAGCTCCTTACACTGAAGGGCAGTTTTCATTAGGTCACCTCATTTGTCACAATCTCTGTCCAAGAAATAGCTCCAAGGTTTTCATTTCTTCTTCCACACTTTGATGTGGTCAAGCCCATCATTTCACACAGAAGTTTTCTGTTGACATTCTTTCCACAGGCAAACATGGAGCTCAGGTTTGGGAGCAGAGAGCACAGCAACACTTCCATCAAGTATTACACAACAAGCAGCAAGTTCAAGAATTTACTCAGCCTGTTCTCACTTCAGTTATATTATCTTTAGAAGTTATTTTCTCCTGAAACAGATTTTTCCAAAATTGAAGGAGGGCACAGGAAGTGGGAACTGGAGACCTTACCCTCCCAGTCTTTGCTGTATCGGCCTCTGTCAATTTCCAGGAATTCTTTTCAGCAAGTGGCTTCTGCAGCTCTGCTGTGCTGCTCTGGTGCGGTGGCTTCCCAGTGTCTCTGCTGTATGTTGAAGAGTTACTGAGTTGCCTGTTTGAAGACATTTATTTATCAGTCTTAGCTTGCCATAGGACAGGTGTCTACCTCACAAATAGGCTCTGACAGTCCACGTCTCCAAGTCAGTAGTTTACACTTCTATGGAGATCTCCTAACCAGCCATCATGGGCCAGAGGTTACCAGAGCCTCCCTCTTCCCCTCAGTGCACTCTCCTAACCCTCCCTGACAGCGTTCAGTTCCCCAGTACCCACCTTCAGGTACAAGTAACAGTAGCCACATAAAAGAAGCTTTGGTTGCACAATCACACTCCAGAAAGAAAAATGCTTTGTGACCATCAAGAGCAGCCTTTCCAAACCCCATCATCAGACACACAGCAGCTGCTGGAGTGCAAAAAGGGTACCCACAGTCACATCAAAACAGGCCATTTAAATCCCAGGCACTCATTAGCTTCTAGAAAAGCAGTGTCTCTAGAGCACTATAAAAATAAGGCATAGACTAGGAGACAATTTTAGAAAGGTATAATCAGAGTGATTGCAACCATAATAGCAGCTGTATTAGGTCAGACTAAAGGTCAATTAGGCACTTCATCCCATCTGACAGCAGTCAAATGCTGAAGCCTTGGGAACACATCCAAAAGCTGGAACAGCCAAGAAAAGACTCTCCCTTTTATGAAAGCCAAACCCACAGTACCTTGCTAGAATACAAGAGTTTCTTCACATGGAAAGAATATAATGAGAGCTGTGTGTGTGCAGACATGAATGTGCAACAGTCTGTACCAGCCTGGAGTAGGGCTGCAGCCCCAGAGGTTCAAATGCCATGTGTCAGCAACTGGGAGCCAGGGACAGCTCCCAGGCAGACTGAGGGAGTGAGCCCACCCACTGCAGAGATCCAGCTTGTATGGATGTAGTCCCACTACCAAACCTCATCCTGCTCAGCCAGAGAGGAGCCTGGATGAGGCCACGTGCTACTGTGTTTATGGGGGTGCTCTGTGCACCTGCTGAAGCACTTCCGACTGCTGGACCTGGAGTCATGGAGAAGTAGCAACTCTGCCTTTCTTAGGCTGCTGGATCCAGCATGATATCTTTTCCTCTAACAAATACCATAACCATCAAATTACTGTTTATCCACATCTGAGTGACTAGATTGAAAGGATAGGGGATAAGAGGAAAAAGAAATAAACAAAGGAGAACACACACCTATGCATCAACTTCCCAGGGGCTTCATTCACAAGGACTCCATTTTCTACAGGCTTGCCTTCCTTTGCAGATGGACTATTTGTATCTGAGGGAGTGAAAAAGTAAACATGAAAATGGTTAGGCAAAGAGACACAAGCATTTCATTTCAATTCTAATTGCTAGTTGCAGTCCTAATGTGCAAACAAAGCAGGGAACACAAGTATTTACAGATAATAACAGAAAATTGACCAGGTGAATAAAACAGTTTAGTTCAACCTCCAACAGGATTAATTGCCAAGATAGGGAATATTTATTTTTCTAGCAAATGTAGGTCAGCAATAATAATGTAATGTAAGTATGAGGACATACTTTATGTTCAAGCATGCAATACCAAGTCACATGTCACACTCCATGGAAACAAACTCAACACTCCAGCCACTCCCTTTCAAACCACAGCTTCTACATGCTTAGTTATAAATTATTTTTATTTTAAAATGCAGTGAGTATACATTCCATAAATGATGGAGTGAAGCTGTAAGAACAGCAGGCATGTGCTAGTAACTCTAAGTCTTCCTGCAAAGTTAAGCAGGAAGAAATGTGCAAAAGCCTGGTCTTTTAGGCACCTATAGGAATCAGATTAAGGAAGAAATCTTTCCATTAGTAGTTATCCCACAATATCTTGCTTGTACCAAGACGCAGCACACACTAGGCAATTGCCTAAAACACTCAAGAAAACCTGTCAGCTTGAAGTATTAACCTTTTCTGTGCAATTCAATTCAATATAATACAGTGCCATGAGTAAAACTTCCAGGACCAGGTTTTGTCAATTTTCCTTAGAAAAACCAAATGTCTGACTTCTAAAAAATTAACTGTCAGTAAATGCAACTCTATTTTCATGTATGAAAGCCAATTTGGAATTTGCAACAAAGGGTTTTGCATTTTTAAAGGATCTATACACAGTTTATGCAAAGATACCCATCAAAATATATATTCAAAAGATATTCAGGAAAATTTGTGTAGATCTAGGGTCTGACATTTTCATGTTTTTATACTAAAGCAAAGTATATGCATAAAACAGATTATCAACACATTAAGTGTGGACTGCTTTTCCTTCTGTGTCTGCAAACTGAATATTGGTTCACTACTCTGAAAACCCCAAGATAAATTGTTCAGCATGGTCTTAGAAAGACAAAAAGCAGAAAATGTGAAAAAGTTCAATTATTTAGTTCTTATTTATGTGAATAAGATCAAACCAACATGGGACTGCTGGTTATTTTAAGCACTTGACAGCATTTGTTTTGAAAGGTTCCCATATGAAAAACAGCAAGCATTCCAGAAACATACTGTTTTAGAACATTGCTGAAGAAAACAAATCCATAAATAAACCATCCTCCCCTAAAAGCTCAAATTTTATTTCATGTTGTAGGCTACAAAAATTTCTTGCTTATACTGCATTTAGCTCTGAAAGCAAAAAATGCTCAAGACTGCCACAGTAAATCTGACATATGCACTTAGGGTATAAGCCCACTAATGAGAGTTCTGCACAAAAAAGTACCCAGAAATTATAAAAGGGAACAACTGGGATTACTGAATATACATTTGTGAACCAGAGGGATCCTCTGGGCTCAATCCTGAACAATGCTTCTCTCAGTACACTCACTGCGTTCCTAGGTCCAGGGTGTATCTTTAAAGCTAATTTAAAGTTTCCTCATGGAAGCCTTTGAGATACAGAATTGCTGCTCCTGAGTTCCCTACAAGCTGCCACACTAACTGCTGCAGCTCACACAAACAAGGACACGCAAACCATGCAAATACCATCTACTGTGCAGATGAAATTCTACTAATAATGACTCAAACTCTTGTAAATAAACTGCAGCTGCTCATATTACTTCAAGGCAAGCACTAATATGAAGCCACATGGCAAACAGTTACCTGTTTCTAGAGGTTGAATCCTTCCTTCTAATGAAGGATCTGACTCTAAAAGCATATATAATTAACTTTTTTCCATAACATACTCTACCATTTTCAATCTTTAACAACCACACATCCAAGTAGAGTAACCTAAACCACAAAATCCAAGGCAGAATCAAATGTGCTGAAATTGACCTATTTTAAATCCCAAGCCACAAACACCGTTTTCCCACACACAGAAGAAACGCCATGAAGCTGAGGATGGGAAAGGCAGCAGTACAGCACACAGGCAGAGGTAACCCTCAGGAACCCCAAAGGGAGAGAAAGGCTGGGAGGCAACACGGACCAGAGTTGCAGCAAACGCTCAGAGGCAGGGTAGGAGAGGCTTTCCCACCCTTAAAGCAGCAGATGTATTCCAGCCAGAGAGCACCAGTCCACAGCGTTCTCAGGCTGCCAACACAACTTCAGACATGAGGGAGCCTCCCTTTAAAAGTGGTTGTGCAGATACCCTCCAGCCAACTCAGTCTGACTCCCATCACAGACTACTGTGTTCATCCAAGAGCCTGTGATTCTTAGTAATAGTGACCTTTTACACATTCAATAAATATGAATATTATCCCTGTGAATCAGACAAACAATGCTTCTACCTTTCACTTTTTACCATTGGCAGAAGATCACTTGACTAGAATTGATGAACAAATTTCCTGCAAATAGGCCAACCCTGTGATACAGCAATACCCTTCAGATCAACAGGGTGGTACTGAAGTTAGAAGTGCCTCTTACTTGACAACAGCAGAGAACTGTTGTGGCAAAAGATAAAGCACTGGCTCACTTTCCAAAATAAAACTCAGTAATTAAAAGGAAAAATTAAGTAATTTAGTTTAATGAAAAGGATTTAAAAACGTACTTCTCCACACTTGAAAATGGGGGGGAAACAAAGTAAAAGAACAAGGCTATTAAATGAGGCAAATCTTCATAATAAAGTCAACTTGTTAACTGCCTAAAGAAGCACAGAGAAAATTAATTCGCCTACGAATTTCACATACAGTGAAGACTTCAACAAGTCTGACTGTGCCCAAAGTACCTACAGAAGCACTAACAGAAAATAAACAGAAGTTAACCTGATTCTGCTCCCACAAAAATCTCTTCCCACAGTGCTTTCCACAGTGAGACACCCACCTAATGTAGTACTTGCTGTTTAGAGCATCAACCCAAACCAGCATCCTAGCCTGCAGAGCAACAACTGGGACTACCACAATGCCTCTCCAAGAGGAATGCTGGCTCATAGCAGGGCAGCCTGAGCTTGAGCCTCAAGATGACAGATCATCCCCAAAACCAACTCCTTGAAAGAGGTAGCCAGGAGAAGATGCCACGTTGGACATGCAGGAAACAAATTCTGCCCACTCTCAGACTCCAGGGGCAGTCTGGTGTCAGCCTGGATCCTAGAGCTTCAGAGAGCAAGGCAGGCTATCACAGCCTCTCACAAGAAACCATGAGATGAGCACTGGGAGCAGCTCCTTGCCAAAGGCAGCCATTCAACACCTCCTTAACACTTCCCAACTGGATCAGTGCAGGTACATGTGGCACCATTTCCATTTTGGACACAGGAGGGGTACACCAAAAAACAGCTCTGTGTTCCTTCTAGGGAATGGGAAGGAACCGATAGTTTTTCAAATGGAAGACAAAGCAAAAATCAGGCTCAGGCTCCTCCTTGTTCCCAAAGCCTGCTCTGCAGCACTCAGCATCTGCTACCAAATACTTGTCAACAGCTTAACTCCAGTCAGCACAGTGCAGGCACGCCCTGCACCCCCCTCAGGAGTGTCAGGAAACCACCCCAGGCAAGCCACTGGAGAAAGCAGGCTGGAGGCAGAGACTAAGCTCCCCTACTAAAATCCAATACTGCAACTGTCTGTAGATAAAAGAAAAATAAATCTGAAGTATATTCCTGTACCAGTGCAGCTCTACACCTGTTTTCTAAAGCAGAAACAGGAGTCAAGGACAGCAGCTAGAACGCTGAGCTGCTTCTTCCTCCTCCCCATCCCCAAAAGAATTAGTTGCATAAAGAAGATGCGTCTTAACAGAGACAGGAACAGTGTATAAACCCCAGGCGGCCTTATGCAGTTGTTGGAAAGCATACCAGTTTAAAAAATTTTATATAACCTTAGCCATGTTTGTCCACCTTTGCCCCGGGGGAAAGGAACTGAAGTTTCTTTCCAGGGCGTTGTTTCTCCAGGGGAGACCTGGTGAGCTCAGCATCCCAACAAACTGGGAGTAGCCCAGAGATGCCCAGAAAGATAAAAGACCATCAACAGAACATCCATGGAACATCACTAGCTATCTACAAACATCAGCCATATACAAACAAATATCTACCCCAGACACATCATCTATAAATATCTATCCGTGGAGCCACCCCCAGCAGAGCAGGAGACATCTGCTCCGGAAAGGACTGATAAGAAAATTGAAGAATGAAAGTCTAATTAACATCGGAGGCGAGGAGATTCGGATCCAGTAAGAAACTAAATACTGGGAGTTGCTCAGCTCTGGACCAATGAACTTTAAAGCAATGCATCTCTATGGGTTTTGACTGTATAAAGTTTGGTGGAAAATCTGGTAAAAAGAATGTGTTTTTCATAGAATGATTCTCTCTACACACCCGGGCTATGTGTGGATGGGATATTTTCTGTGGCACATCCTGGCCAGAAAATAAAGTAATGCCTTGACTCTCTAACATTAAAGATGTTGTTGGAGAGTTTTTGTTTTTTCCGCAGTTTCGGTGACACAGTCTCACTACCATCTGAATTTTGCACTGAGAGAAAGTTTTACTACAGATCTGTTACATATTTTCCTAATTTTAAGAAAGAATGTGTAAACACACATTCCTTCACATTCCTCACAATCTTCAATACCCTCAAGAAAGACACACCTCTACCTATATAGGCAATCACAAGAAATAGTAATTTCTTTTAACTTTCCTACCAGTACAACTACTTTTGCTTTAACAGGCCTCCCTTAACACGACAGACATCAACTTATGCCAAGAGAGTTTATTTGTGAGCTTACCACTGTTCTCCATGGTTTGTTCAGCATTAGCGTATGTACGAAGAAACTCAGCAAAAGCCCCATCTTGCTCCAGCAGCTCCTGGTAGGAGCCCATCTCAGAGATCTCTCCATCAGTCATTACCAGAATTGTATCCATTTGAGGCAGATAGTTGATTGCATGTGTTACCAATACCCGAGTCTAAAAGGCAAAAGAAAAATAAAGGGTTTCTATCATCTCAGATTAGTGAATACCATGGCTGGACTACTGCTCTTTACTGCTTGAATTCTGAATGCAGTCGTAATGAGGGACAGGCATGCAGCATCTTAAAGAAAAAATACTGTCCTCGTCTTGATTTTTCCATTAAACAATTTTGAATTACAGAAACCAAAGCACCTTTCACTACAAAAATCTAAGTGCTTTGTAGAAGTCCTCTAAAAATTGCAGAAGGATCCTTTCATTTTTCAGATATTAGAAACACAAGTCTAAATACGCAACTTGACAAACTTGGAATAATTTGAACTCAGCCAAGAAAAAGCATTCTCTAGAGACTTTGTGACATACTTTATTTTTCAGGATTCCTTTTGGTCCAATGACTTTTTCAAAAATATGTTTCCCAACATGAGCATCAACAGCTGATAAAGGATCATCAAGTAAATAGACATCTGCATTGCAATAAACTGCCCGAGCAAGACTGACTCGCTGTTTCTGTCCTCCAGACAAATTCACACCCTGGGGAAACAAGAAAACATGATCCTTTATTTACAGCTCAAAGATGTCTTGCTACAGGGTGTGAAAGACACAAGTCATAGGTGGCTTATGTAAATTAGACGAATTACAGCACTCCATGAAACAGATCTCCACAAATAATTTCATTGCCACAATAGCCTAAGCAATCAGAGAAAATCCTCTTGGAAGGAAGCACATCTATTCTGTTCTTATTGTCAGTGAAGGGCTAGCAAAACAAAAAAAATAGTGTCTGCTAGTCTTGTAAGGCAATTAACCCTGACTGACCTACCTAACTGTACATTCTACAGAGGCTACTTTTCTTCTCAGCTGAATTTCTGCTGTGCTGCCTCTGATTTAAGAAACAAACTCTGTTCACACTCTACAATTTGACCGGCCTGCTGATCAAAATGGAAGATAAAGCTGCAGCTTTACTGCATGTGGGGCTGTCAGTTCTATGGACAGCTGGGAGGTACAGCCCATCTCTACCCAGTCAGCAGGCAAAGCACAAATCCCAGTCCCTGGAGAGCATCAGCTCAGAGAACCCTCAGCAGCCACATACACATCCCGTGCCAGCTCCTGGTACAGGGACACCAGGTCCTGCTTCCATAGCACAGCACTATAACAGCCATGCAAGTTTCCAAATCCCACACCACTTTGCTTTGGTAACCAAGGGTCAGATTTGGGGTGCTGGTTGCTTTTCTGAATTGTGGTTTGGATTTTTTGGGGGGGTTGGGGTTGGAGGGCTGTTTGCTTGTTTTTAATGAAACTGAAGTGTTCAGAAGATTTTCCTCTTCCTGTTTCTCTGTATTTTTCTGCTCTATGACCATGGCAACTTAGAGACAATTAAAAACTGTCATTTTGAGATGGTTTCACACTTGTAAATGAGGACAAGTTTCCTTCTCCTTGAGGCTTAAAAAGAAGGAAAATCTGCCTCTAATTCTAGAGGATTTCTGCACTGAAAGTGTTAAATTCAATACAACTTCAAGATAAAGTAAAAGTCACACAGCCTTAACGACAACCAACAGCACTGTTATGGTGGAGTGGGTATTGAAATACCTTTTCTCCTATTTCTGTTTTGTCTCCTGAAGGAAGAATCTCAATATCAGGCAGCAGTGCACAAGCCTCAATCACACGCTTGTACCGGTTCTCATTCATCTCCCTTCCAAAGATAATGTTATCTTCCAGTGTTGCATTTTGGACCCAGGCTTGCTGAGGAACATAGGCTACAGAGCCCTGCAAGAAAAATAAAGTTTCTTATTCAGTACTTTAGGCTAAGAGTCTGCACACAGAGTCAAAGCACAGCAGGGCTTTGTGAAGCAGGCAGTGCTAATCACCTCACAAATTACCTACTGTCATTTCCAAACTGCACAAAGCAGATCTTGGGCTACCGCCTCCTCTAAAATGTTATTTTTATAATCCTCTCTACAAGTGAATGTAACAAAGTGCACTGGTGGAAAATAAAGGACTTCAAACAAAATACGATTAACATAAACCTGGAGGAAACATTTGTTTAGAGATCGTTTGCACATTTACTGCATGTCAAAAGTCATTACTTCTTTCATATCATTATAAATTATGTTCTACATAAAAGAGTTTAATCTGGAATGCAAGTGTTTAACAAACGCACCCCCACCAAGGGATTTCTGCAGAAAGCAGAGGAAGTGGTTTTCATACAAAAGTCACTTCAAAGGAAGAGACTGAGATAAAGCAGAGTATTCTGCTCTAAATATCAGTTCTGTCTTCTCTTGCTGCACTAATAATTAGTGATTCAGATCTCAACTACTTTATTTTTCCATAACAATTTTGGAGGTGGCCAAACCTACAGTCTTTTAAATGCAACATGTTTGTTTTGCTCTCAAAATCGTTTTCTTTCCAGGTCACTTTTTCTCTGTGAGCCCTGTGCAACTCTGATGTCTAAGAAAGTACAAACTGCAACAGCAGCTTTTCCCATGTTTGGGTATCTGGGTACATCCTCCTTGTGGTTCTCTTACGCCTAAGAAGGTAGGACCCAACACTGCTTTTCCTCAGAGAATGTCTAACAGGGTCTCCCCACCTCATACCCAGACGCTAACAAGGCTCACCAGAACACTCATCTTTGAGACATCCATTGTTTTATGTGGCTAAATCTGACACCAACTGATTTGGATGCTGTTGGCATCCAAGGCTTAACACAGAGTGCAGGCTAAGGCATATACATGGTTTGCCAGGAAATCAGGCTAAAGAGAGCATTCATTTGAAAGGCAGTCTCTTCCCCTCTTGACAGCAATCTAGAATCCCTCCAGCAATACCCACAAACAGCTGAACAATTCTTCACACATTTCACACCTTGACAACCACGTGGCCTTCCTTTTTGTCCATCTCCCCCAGTAATGCAGACAGCAGTGATGACTTTCCACAGCCAACCTGACCAACAACAGCCACTAAGGAGCCTTCAGGAACAGTGAATTTAATGCTGAAATAAAGGGAACGTCATTTAGCCTTGCTTGCTGACACATCCCCGTAGTTAAACAGTCAATTAAACTGCCCATATAAAACCAGGTGCAATGTGAATACCCACTGCAAATACTGACTCAGCACTGAAACTGTAACTTAAAATCCAAACCTCTCGTTCAGAAAGCACCCAGTTCTCCTTATAGTTAGAACATAGCATCTTAATATGTAATTAGTCAAAATGTGGAGGGAAAAAAGAAAAAACATTGTGACTCAGCCTTGCCAAGATTTCTCTCAGGTGTTCTATGAACACAAATGTAAATACAGCATTTTTGTCCCAAAGAATTTACTGTTTAAGGCCCAAGAAAGAGCAGCCAAAGTTACGGAAGGGAACAGAGCACAGGGAAGACAGTTTGTAGCTGCATCACTGTTTGCTTTCTGCAGCCCGGGATCAAGGACAGCAGAGTACAGTAATAATCTGGCTGTAAAAGGGAGCCTGAGGACACGAGCAAACAGGAGGGAGCAGAGCTCACTGCAAGGGGCTGACCTGGCCGCATCCTCTAGATGGAGCTCATCCCATCTGTAGCACAGAGCAAGTGCTTGAAATCTCTTGGGACTTTCTCTTCCTTGATCCTGACATTTCTTGCTACTCTCCGTAAATGCAACACACTGTAAATTCCCCTAGTTCATGAAGCAAGCCCCAAATTTTAAAAAATATAGAGAACAGATGTTATGCGTTCTATTTCTTTAGATCAACAAACTCTTCTCCATAGGTATGTTATAATTCAAGTATAGGTCATTTATGATGTAGCAGGATTAAGGAGTGAAATGAACGGTATCAATTCTTACCTGTTCAGCAAAGGAGGATCAGTTTTGGCCCAGCTAAATGTCGCATTCTTCACAACAATGCATCCTTCAGCTGCAAAGAGAAAACTCATCTATAAAAGCACCAATGCAAGTAGCTAAATTGTGTGTTCTGGATCTTGCCAGAGAAGCCAATCTATACACACGTGAGCAGAGCTATAAAGCTACATTTTCAGAAGAACAACAACCTACTGTTTACCAAAACTTGTGTTCTGCTTTTACTGACTTTAGCAAGACAGCAGAGGTGCCAAGGTTACACTTATTCAGTAACCAGAAGGTACATGAATGTCAGCTACACAGAAATACCAACTAATTCAGCTGCGTCCCCAACATAGTCAGCTATGGAGAGGAAAGAAAATATCTGAGAAGGAAGTAGAACCTTTACGTAATTTTCATTTTACAAACTTGCTCAAATTTAGCAGTGAAATCCACCTAAAAATGCAGTATATTTGTCATAGAAAGCAAAAGAAACCACCCAAAACCATCTACACACTAATTTTCAACCAGCAAAGAAGCTCACCCTCTTTGATGGGATCCCTGACTATGCTGTCTGGATCTAACTCTTCATGAGACAGGAACACCCTCAGGCGCTTCAGGGAGACACTGGCCTGCATGGAAAAACGATGCAAAACTATTTATACTCTGCTCATTACCTTGAAGTGCTCTGTTTTGTGCCACATACATGTTATATCATTATTATGCACTCCTAATCCCTCCTTAAACCCACTGCACAGTTGTTTGGATAGTCATAAAACTTTCATTTCCCAACCCCACGAGAAATATGGGCGATGTCAGGAACACCCATCAGCCACAACAGGGATTATTTCACTGCATAGGAAACTTAGCACACAGGAAATGGCTCCCTTCAGATGTGGTCGAATTCCCCCAGTGGTCATTCTCTGAGCAGGGGAATGTCATATTTCTACCCAGGGCTCGTCCTGCACAGAAACACCTGTTAATGTCTGAAGCCTTACTTCTACGATGTTGCTGATGACCATAGGAAGCATGTTCAGTGGAAACCTGAGGATGTTGAATAATGCCAGAGAAACAAAGGCCTTCTGAGCATCCAAGATGTTGTTCTTGTCTACCGTGACATATACAGCAAACGTGGACAAGGCAACCTGAAACAAAGTGTAAGGGTTACAGTGTGGGTAATCTGTATTAAGCCACCAAGTCAGGAGTACGCAGTCTGAAAACTGGAATCAGAAGACTATAAATCAAAGAAAGAGGAATGTTCTGATAACTTTCTTGTTCCTGACAATACTTTTTGCAAAACAAACCTGTGATTTAAATCTATTGTTGTAAAAAGAAGTTGATGGCTCTTCTTGTTAATGTTAAGTGCTCGCTTTCTTCACTTAGCAAGAGTGAAATCACAAATGTCCCAGGCTATTTGTGGCCACAGGGCAGGAGGAGGGGAGGTGCTTTTTGCTGCCCTCTTTCAGTTTTAAGGCACCCCTCATAGTATCAAATATTGGATCAGTAACACTGACAACAAAGTTAGCAGCACCCCAATACTAACCTATTTTCTATTTTGTAGAAAGTCTACCACAACCCTAGATTTTCAAATACAGCACACTTTATCATGGACAGACTGTTTCCCAAGAAACTGGAAATGTTATTGCATTACAAAGATGAAGCCTTTTAGTAAGGAAGCTTTTCTGTTGTGAATTGTTTCAGTACCACACTGAACAAGAAAATCACATCAAACCATTGTTATAATGAATCATAAGCTATAAAAATAATTCCAAAAATCCATATACTTCTTTTTTTAAATGTGTTGAATAAATTATAGTAAAATTAAAGCAAACTAAGTAAATCCAGATGTTTACTTTCAGAACTATTCCCTTCATAGTGTTTTCTTCCATGATAATACCACTCAAACCTCAGTATATCACAAGATCCAGCAACTTTTTCCCCACAGGCTGCCACTTAAAACAAGAAATCAAGGCAGACAAACCTTTGGCATCCCACCTCGTGAAATACTTGAAACAATTAGCCCTCCACCTAAGGAACAGTCTCAGCTAAGCACAGCATCCACTGAAGCCATCAGTATTTCTGTTAAAAATCTGACTGCTATGAAGACATGTATTGTTCTTGATGCAGCAGCTGACTCAGCTGTGCCTTGTACAGTAGCTTGTTTGTACAGCCCTTAATTTGGATAACCATATCCCAGGGAGAAAGCCCTCCCATGGAGAGCAAAAACAAGACAGGGTCCAAAGAATAACCTCTCAAGCAGCATGTCTGCATTCTTGTGTTACCAGCAATTGGTGTGAAATACACCCTTATCAGCACACAGAGCAGCAGGGGAGGTACTGCAAAAGGAGTGGTTCCCTGACACTGTTATTAAACAATGTTTATTAAAACCCTGGCCATGGAAACAGGGGAAGGAGTAGAGGAAATAAAAATTTTGAATGTTGAAAGTGCTCTCAAGCAGACACTTGGAATAATTTTTATATCAGAACTTCAGCAGAATATACAAAAAACCCCAAAAATCCAAGAAACAAGATGTTGAAGGGCCAGTGCCACACATTCTCTGCGCGTGCTGGAACAGAGCTACACATTACACCAATCTGTCTTCTCAGGCTCCACAGAGCAGCATTAGGGAGTCCACCTGCAGAGTTTTATTTAGAAATTTCATTTAATAATGTATTTATATTGAGATAATCTCAGACTTCTTTTAGAAAAGCATTCACTTAAGAATGCAGCTGATGCTTCCTAGCCAGGGCACTGCTTCTCTGCCTTTCATCATGCCCAGAGCATAATGTAAACACTAAAAATGTTTGCAGGGAAGGAATCTCAGACTGGAAAGTACACTTGAACACCTTCAACTGGAACAGCACATATTTTATCCTAATGTAGTCATGGCTTTTAATTGCTTCTGCAGACAACAGCAATAGTCCCTTGTTCTAATAGGGTCTGAAGCAATTTTGATGTGATCTCACTCTTCTCTCCCTTGTATTAGTTGAAATGTAAGCTAACCACAAACACAGGAGAGATGTTTCGCATATCATGGATTTTTATTTTTTTTAAATAAGCATTTGAAGCCATCTCAGGCTACGCAAGGGCTTTGCCTCTTCCACATTGTTCTTAAACAGGTGCTTGGAGAACCCCAGCCAGGGACACTCCTGGAGTACATCATCCCACTGAATCAGCAACTCTTATGTAAGGACCTTCTGCTCTCAGAAACATGTTGAAATAAGGGATTTTTTACCTCCTAAATCTGACCATACATTTCATCTTAGGTTCCCAAGTACTCTATGAAAAATAGGAGGGGATGCAGAGAAGGTTTTATTTTCCAATACTTTGGCCATTAACTTTTAGAACACATCCAACTTGGACGTTACTGAGTTTCAAAGAAAACAGTAGTGCCCTTTCATAGACAAGTGGACCCCTAAGTGTTCAATGACCCACCACCCTGGAGGGCATTTTGACTCTTCAACTCATTAAAACACAAAACCAAAAGAAATCCTCAAGTGTTGCCTTGGAAAGCACAGTCCCAAAAAGGAGAGAAGACTTCTAGATTTGTTTCACTTACCAAAAACGGAGCACAAACCCAAGTGAAGGTTGCCATTGCAGCAAGGTAAGCAGATTTTTTTAGGACTTGGAGTTCTTTCTGTCTGATCTCTAATACCTTCTCTCTGAAGGCTAATTCCCAAGCATAAAGTTTCAGAACTTTAATCCCATTGAGAATTTCATTCATCAGCTTAATTCTGTTGTCTTTGCTCTTCATTTGAGCCACCTAAAAACAACATTGCAAAAAATAATTAACAGAGCACAATACTTGGCAGAACCTCAAAGTTCTGAGCTTTGTATTTTGCAATGGCAAATTTACCTCATTATCATCAAAAGCTTACTAGCTTCCCAAGCAGGAAATCTGAGATACTATCTGAACAAACAAACATGCAGAATTAGCAAGATGTTTTAAACCAATTAAAAGCATGCTTCATGTAACTACAAATCCAAACCAAGATCAAAACAACTGTGGCATTGGTTTAAGTGTGACTGACCCTGCATCAGGGAGCCCTGGGACTCAGGTACAATACGCAGTGAAAAAATAAGCCACTATAAGATGTGTAGCTTGCATCTAACCTTAGACCAAACTTGATTTTGCCTCATTTCCAGCACTACCAATGCTAAAAGGTTTCACTTAAATATATCAATGTTCTCTGACATTCAGTAACTTCAGTTAGTAGTGAGGTCTGTACCACAAAGCACGTGGTGGGGTTGGTAGAAGTAGTTTTTGCAGTAGAAAACTTGAGTTTGAGTCTATACTCACTTATGCACACACCCTCTGCAACAAACTGATCCCCTCTAAATAAAATCAACAAGGGATCAAAACCAGCCAACAACTAAGACTTCCCCTTCTTCATCTTTCCATGAAATGGGGAAAAAAAAAAAAATAACAAGCCACACATCCTGGAAACATGAACATTTCATTCATTCAGGTTCATTAGGCAGACAGTAGTTTATATTTGCACTTTAGTTCCTAGGGAAGTTAAAAACTGAATTAAATCCAGTTCAGTCACTGAACATCTCATGAAGCTGGCTAAAGTGCTACCTTGGTCCTCACTACTGCAGTGATTTTTACTACTGATTTTTAGACCATTATATATAGATAAGCTGAAACGCTGAAAAATACATGAGTTTGTTTATCCTGAATACACGACACCTCTGACCTTTCTTTTCCTTCCCTTTTTTTAAGGGATAAATAGAGGAAGGGGAGAGAAAAAAAAAGAAAAAGGAAAAACCTCCAGGCACAAGTCAAAGAACATATGTTTCTTAAAAGCAGTCCATAGAGGTACTAACCTGATAGGTTTTTGTCTTCATTGCCATCACAGCATTTATTGGAACCAGAAGGATCATGACAGCCACACCTGCCAGCACTGAAGGACCTAAATTCTGAAAAGTACATAATCGTAAATGTTTATTCAAACTCATTTTTTAAAATCTTGGATCAAAACACTGCATACACTACAGAAGATCATTCTGAAATAGGTTTTCAGCTTGCGGGAAGAAGAAGAGGATCAAGTAGGGGCTTAAGTTAATATTTATATACTTTGACTTTTGAAACAAATACACATACACAGCTCCCACAGGGAGGTACATATAGATCAATCTCTCTCCAAATATATCTGTCTCTATATACATACACAACTATGTTTTCATGTTTTCCACTCTTTGCTGATTTGTCTGTTCTTCTGAAGAAGAGTCAACCCAGTGCTGTGTGAACTAGAAAATGCAAACATCTCATATGGTGACTCTCTGAGCACAGAACCAAGACCAGTTTTATTTAAATCAAGGGACAAGTGAGATACTACAGGTGCTGCAGTCTCCCAAAAGATAATAGCTCCCCTCTGCATCTTCCCAATATGAACTGAGATGTGCAAATTCAGAACCTCCTGCCTTCCTTCTTGACAGCAGTGGAAAAAGCAGCTCTGAATGGCTTCTTAGTAAACAGCACCTTCCCCACACTGCTGCAAACCCTCCAGAGGCTGGAACAACAGCTGTCTGTAGTCACAGAATCATGGAAGCAGCACACTGCCTAAGTGAAAACAGGAAACAACATACAATGCTCACCTGCCACAGCAAGTACAGTGCTAGTATCACCTGGAGAGGTGCAGACCAAATCATGTTTATATAGGTAGCCAAGTCCATGAATCTCTGAGCATCCACAGACATCAGATTCACAATCTCACCCACAGTAGAAGTCTTCCTAGCAGAATTTGTAATAACAAGTGCCTACGTGCAGACCAAAATAAAAAACAATGAAGGTAACATGAAGACAGATTTTTTCATTTGCATTTTTTCTCCACAGAATTCAACTGCTTTACAGAACAGCTTTAAAATTACAAGCAATCATTTTCCCTCCTTCATACTCTGTTTACGCTGTACAGCTTGCAAATTGCAAGTTGTACAGTTTGAATCAATCAGCTGGGTTAATACTGAATTAAAGTCAATAAGCAAACTATGGGGGTTAGAGCTGATGGTTTTATTGCTTGGGGGAATCATTTACTTGGTTTGTTACGTGTTTTTGTTTTAGCATAACAAGTGGAATCTTCATTTCTTGTGACACATTTTTCTCACATAAAGTTATCAGTCCACAGCTTTCTAAAATCTTCCAGCTTACTCTTAAGGTGAGGTGGCACAGCTGCTAAGTCCCAAGCAAAGCTGTAAATGTAGATGCATCTTAATTTTTGTAACCAACTGAAGCACTGCACACCCCATGTCTAAATGAGGTAAGATTTCTTACTCAAAGCGAGAAGAAGCATATTAAATAGTAAATTAGAAAACTGCTCCAGCTTAAAGGCTTTTAGTTATCAATTAGACATGCACTTATTTCTATTAAGAGTTAGGAATCAGCATACCAGTCTCCTAACTTATTATTCAGACTTAAATGATGCATTCTCACAGTCACATATATTGCATATTTGCAGTGACAGTATTGTTGCAAATTTAAAGAAACACCTACCTTTCGATAAATTACACCAACTATGGCTGTTTTGAGCCTCATTCCAGTTACAAAACAAATATGAAAATACTGGTGAAGAATCAGTGTCTGAAGACAGGCACAAACAAACAGCAGCACTGTATAAAAGTAGCCCTGCCAGTTTGGGGCAGCTTTGTTATTTACAAAGTTGAGTAGCAATCTGTGGAGAGAGAAATGAGTTCTTTTGATTGGTGGAAAACAAAACCAAATGTCATGGTTACAACCTCAGATTATTCCAAATGTTGTACAGGTCATGTAAGCACCTACATAAAGTATCAAACTTAGACAAAACACTTAAGCAAACTTCTTAGAAACTGGAGATCATTTTGTAAGAACATACATCACTCCCGCCTCAACATACCAGTCTGAAATATGAAGTAACACATAGCTTACGTGTACAACATTCTCTTGGAGCTACACTGAAAAGTCTTATATCCCCTCCAGCTGAAATAAAACCACTTGCAGTTGTTTTACTTCTTAGCTCAAAGCAACAACCCCTCCCAGCCCCCTAACACTCTGTGGCATCGCATACTGCGATGTGTAGGCACAAAATAATTACAGGTTAGAACTGAGTAAACTCTTCTGCTATTGTTGATTATGTTCCTGCCCTGCTTCCTGGTGTTGAAAAGAACGTAAGTCAAACATTTATTGCATGATGTTGCAATTTGAAAACCAATGGACCAAAGTCATCTTTGTCCATAGTCTCTCCCTTGTATAACATCTCTGCCTCATTGAACCAGCTGAAGGCAAAGCAGCTTGGGGACTGAAACACCAATGTTTTAAATCCTGTTCACATACTTTTAATATAATAATAAAGTATATAGGTCTTACTTCAGAATTTCTGGGCCTGCAAACATCAAGAGATCATGTGCAGCTTTAAAAAGGAAGCTCATGAGAAAATACGGTCCAAAGGTTTTATATAACACCTTGAATAAAGATGCTTCAGAGCTCTTCTGAGATGGTTTTATAATCAAAGCTTCAGCCTCTTCTGTCACATCACCATTTGAGTTGCGTGATTTTTGCTGCTTTTTGGGCACGTATAACATGTTTAGTGGTTGCCTGAAATAAGAGTAGGTATAGAATGTAGCCTTTATTCAAGCATAAAGCCAATGGGAAAAATGTACACTATACAAATGAGATGTAAATAAGCTGCTTATTATGATTCTTATGAGTTTAACTGGGTTTTACTGTGAAGTATTTTCAATCATACAACATAACTAAATGAACTGGCCATTCAGGAATGGCTTTCTTTGCTTGGATAGGTAACATTCCTGTAAATCTCTCCTATAAGTCTCCTCTGGGGAATGAGGAATAGGGCTGTAACTCGTAAGCTTAAAGAGCAGAGGACATTATTATTCTAGAATGCAGTATGCTGAACCTTCATCAAAATCAAAGCTTCACTGTACCACCAGAGTTAGAAAACTGCAGTCAGATTTATGCCAAGACATCCCCAAGGGACTGAACACATTCTTTTCTTACATCTGGCTTATGCTAAACTAAATGCTCTGAAATCCTGAGCACAAGTTGTATGTAAAACACACTGTGTAAGCAAGCACACAATTTTTCTTCAATGAAAAGGTGCTCCTATTTGCTGCAGCCAAAGATGATGAAAGTAGGATGGAGACTGCAGGCATGTAGTCTTTCTAATTTTAGTCATTTGGCTTAGATGCTCAGACTCCCTATATAGTCAAAAGAAAGGATTAAGCTGCTCACTTTTACACCCTGAACTACCCTCCCGAGGCTTTGCTAACTACAGAGGGAGCCCAAGCTCCTAAATTACATGACAGAAGTTTGTGTCCAAACATTCCCTCCCCAGAGGA
>VZRN01005629.1:126994-145770 GCA_013397935.1 Dasyornis broadbenti | reverse complement strand
AAAAAAAAAAAAAACCACACATCAAAAGTCATAGTAGTAAGTTTTGCATAATGAAAGAATAAGGGAAAGTTGATACAGCTCTTCGTAAAGAAACACAATGCCCTACTTGGTTCCTGCTCTGTGTGCACTTAATGACAAATACAGGGAGCCACACAGCCTTAGAAAAGTAGGTTTGATAACAATTGACAAATACCTAGGCTGAGTAACTTGAGCGTTTAAACCTCTGTATCTTGGCAGAACTGAAAGACAGGATAACCGAACTTACCTCTTGGTCTTTGACCACTCTTTTGCCCAATTTCTAGCCAAACCTGGCACTATTTCCTCTGATTTGTCCTCTTTATTTAACGACCACAAATCCTTGGCTTCCAAAGGATTCCGATAACCCTGAATCATCAATCTGTATTAGAAAGAATCAGCAATATAAATTTAAGAACACTAGAAATGTATGTGTGTATATATGGAGACAGACATACACATATAATTGCATACAGCCCCAGAACAGTGCCAGATCCCCACAAAGGTGAAGCAAGCAT
Organism: Dasyornis broadbenti; assembly: GCA_013397935.1. NCBI lineage: Eukaryota > Metazoa > Chordata > Aves > Passeriformes > Dasyornithidae > Dasyornis > Dasyornis broadbenti. The sequence goes on along the minus strand of VZRN01005629.1, from coordinate 145,237 downwards.
TAGTTCCTGCAGTAACACAGGTCCAGATGCTAAAATACACATCCTCCTGTCTCTACTGGGAGAATTAGACACCAAAACATCTAAGGAGCCAGGATATGCCACTGAATTCAAACTTCAGGGAAAATAAAATAAAGGATAAAGTGATCTCATTTGAAAATCAGCCAGGCAACTAATATTCCCATGCCTAGCAAGTTGCAAAATCCTTATTAGCCTTTAATTTCACAACGCAATTCTTTCCATCTAGCTTTCTGTTGGAACTCAGGACAAGTACCAGCCACAACTATACATCAATATTATTTTACATATTTCTGTGTTTTAGCTCACAAATCACACAGCATAGCTAAAATTAAGTTAACGGAGAAAAAAAGAGCCTATTGGACAAAAAGAGATAATAGTTTTGAACGTCTTAGTTTCTAAATACAGCAGATAATTTCTACCTTCCTTTATTTCCCAAAGAACATTTTTTATTATATTCTTTCATCAACCATACTAAATATACACTGGCAAAATTTAAAATTACAAAGACCCTACAAAGGAAGTAAAAAAATATTAATCAAATCTGAAAAAAATTAATTTACTCTATGACACAACCAACCAAATCAACCAAAATTATTGTTGCATGATTACTGCTAATTTCACTCTAAAAGCAGGATCCCAAAGTGCCATCTACTTGAATTGATGTTTTATGAACAGCTTGGTCTTACCCAGTGATCCACCAGAATGTGATTCGGGAGAGAAAAGAAGCACTGAATTCTGGACACGGATTCTGAAGGACAGAAAATGAAATCAATCCACATACAAAGTGATTGTTGCAGGGTCAAAAGAAACAAGCAAAGCAGAAAAGATGCTTTTGAAATTCCTTTTGTTTACAGTATTTCTTTCACATTACTAAAACTTGCCATTTATGCTGCTGAGTGCTCATTCAGAAAACACAAGCACAGCTTCAGGGTTGTTAGCAGGCTCAACCACTGGGACACAGGAATAGCAGTGTTCCATATCAACAACACAACAAACAGCTGAAGGAATTTTAGAGGCCAGTGCAGGCCAGACAGTCTCTCCAGATGTCGTGTTCTGTGTCTATGCCAATGCAAGGTATGCTACCATATGAGGGCAAAAATATGTTAATAGGGTGGTTAGTCATTAACGAAAAATGCAGTTCTCCTGTTCCAGCAGTGAAGTGCTGGGACTCCATCCACATGGATGCACAAATGAAAAAAGATTGTAAACTCCATAAAAGCATCCTAGAACACCCCTTAGGGGCCTTGCATCTCATTCATCAAATATGTATGGGAAACTTAAGTATCCATACAGGTGTACAGTATGCTCAGGTTCTACACCCAGCACAAAGGCTGGCTCTTTTAGCTGCTCTCCTAATCTAGTTGGGTTAAAAGGGCATAAAGAAAGGCTGGGACAATTTCAAAGGCACAAAAAGTTGATTTACTTGCAGAATTTCAGTACACATTTCTTTCTTCGCTCTTTCAGATTTCTGAAAGATTTCAGATTTCTCAGTCTTCCCTATTTCCTACAGACACCCCTAGAAACACTCAGAACAGAAAAACAAACCACTGTGGTCTCAATTACCTTGTAATTATTACAACCATGATCAAAGCAGAAAAGAAGGTTTCCTTATACCTACAGTATCCTGCCAAATATATTTAACCCCTGCATAAGATGAAAAGAACTGAAAGATGAAGAGGATCCCAAGACTTAACAATATGTTACTCCTTCCAGGCACACACACACACAGACTGACTGCCATGACCATGCAGAGCACCAGTGGCACCCTGGGTACTGGTGGGATTCAGTAAGTGCAGCTGGTCATGGACCCTTTCAACAGTCACAAAAGCAGTATCTATTTTCCCCCTCACACATTTCACACCTTCCTTCATCAATCACTATAACTTAACAGCCATCAAACCAGAATCAGACCTTACATAAAACTGAAATTCCTAAACTCAGCACATCCAAACTCCAGGCAGTGACAAGTGTCACCCCACTGTGATTCAGAACATCTGGCCCAGAGGTGATGCAAGAATGATTGAGCATCCCTTGGGTCAGTTTCAACCCATGCCATAGAGCTGGTACATATAATTAAGAACACATACAAAAAATATCATGTCTAGGTAAAATTAAGTATCTACATCCAAACCACCCTCTAACATTAACTGCTCGTGTATCTGAGCTGCTTTACACAAGAGAGATAAACACAGAAATCAAATGCATCTGCCCAGGTTCAAAAGCTTTCCAGGTCTACATTGTTCCCCACATTCAAATGAAAGGGAATCCACACCCTTGTGAGTCACTGCCTACTGAACAGATCATATAACCAGGAGCACAGCATTTCAAATCACTATTTCGCACTGACTGCCAGCAGCACTACTGAATATAAATACATATAATTTATCCTTCAGGAATGCTATTCAGCAATGAGTGCTACAGTATTTTTATGCTTTTTCTTACATACAGCCCCTTCCTTCCCCTAGTTTTGTATGTTATGGGCTTCTTTTGCATCACTATACGAAAAGCAGAATTTTAATTATTTGGCATCTGGAAGACCGTGGCCCTGTAGCTTATTATACAGAATATTGCACATATGATACTTGGCACTCAGTACAGACTCACAGGATCATTTACTGTTTCAGAAAACAAAGGTGGTTGCTCTGGAAAACAACACAGGATGAGCTCTATTAATACCAGGACGAAGTAGATGCAGAAGGTGACATAACGAAATGCATCGTCATCAGCACCCTACAAAGGAAGGTAATATTCCAGTTAGAAGGCTTGAGGAATTTATTTAAAACCTGCTACTATTAAACAAAAAACAGCTCCTTACTGTAAATTCTGTGAACTAAGTGCCACACTACTCACCTCAGTGCAAATTAAAGTCAATACTTGTTTTGGTAAAGGGAAGGTTATGAGAGGAGAGAGGATGTGAAAAATACATTTATTTTTATTCAGTCACTGCCATAAATACACAAGCATGAATTTTTTATGTAAAAAGTTCTTATTAAGTCATGGTTTGTGCCAATACAACCCCAATTTGAAGTCAGTGTATTCTGTACAGGAGCAAGACATTCATGCACTGGGCAGCAAGGAGTATTTGATGCAAATTTTTTAATTAATATGCACACAGAAGGTAAGAATTAGAGGAGCAGAATTTAGATTACACATTGTTCCATCATTTTCAAAATTCAAAGGTTTTTGCAGTTTTTTACACTGGGACTGATATATAGCACATAAGCCACGGAAATCAAAGCATGGGGATAGACAGACACACATCCCCAGAAAAATCCCATTCCCAACAGCTGAAGGCAAAAGTTGTCTGAAAGTTCTCAAAATTGCCAATAGAGCTTAAAGGTTCGAGAAATAAAAGTGATACATCCTTTTCAGGCAGCTCCACAACCAGTCTGATATTTGCCATCGCCTTAGTACAAGGCAAATTAGCATAAAAATATTTCACTTTATACATTGATTTTGTCCACGCAGGTGAAACCACACCAGCACTGAACACAGTGTTTCAGGAAAACCACTGCAGAGTCAACAGGAAGATGACGTGAACTCCCAGACAGAGCAGTTTGATATCAAAGACTACACTTGGAGTGTACTCGAGTAGACACATCCGTTTGCTGCAACACCCAAAAGAACTGCATTGGCAACTGTTGCTACAATTAAAATCACTGTGAATTTCACGAGCATTTCAAAGCAGAAGCCATTCATTCTTGCTTGTTTAGCTGTTACAGCCCAAGGAATGAAGGTACACTAAATGCATCATTAACTGATTTGACTGGCACAATTACCAAGCAGCTACTCTATCACTGCAGCACTTGGGAGTATTTTCAACTGACTGAGTATAAAAATCACTTACCATATTTAAGGCATGTTTTATTTTGGATATAAAAACCACTGTGGCACATAACAATGAGATGAACCAGAAAATCGTCATTACACCTGAAGACTGGACTCCTTTTATTCTTTCATATTGTATTAAAAATGTGGCAAGCAACTGTAGACAAATAAGATGAAAACATATCCATAAATTTTAAGTTTTACAGTATGTTATGCACATATAAAAGGTACTGTGTTAAAGTCTGTTTATTGAACATTTCTAATCCAGTATCTCCCAGACATTCTAAAACCCAGAAATTTAAAGTGTAATTCAAAAATACATTTAAATAGGAAATTCTCTGTGTCAGTAAAGATACAGTGGACAAAAAGGGGAAAAGGAATATGTATTACATAGAAATAAACAATCACATACACAAAAGTACTGTCAAAAACTGCCAGTCTTTACTTCTTTACTTTTCTATACCACAAATCAACATGGAATTATGGCATTTCCTGATTAGTTCTTTTTAAAGTAAATAGATTTCTTTCCATACAAGCCACAACACCAAACAACACTGACCAAGTATTACTCGATTTCTGTATTTTGTGTTTTCAGAGTCCTTCCTTTTGTAAGCTGGTACATCTCACTTGGTTACTACAACATGCATTTTCCATCAGCCTGACAAAAGCTTGACAAATTGCATTATTGCATTTGTCAGTATGTTTGAGAGCTGTTTGGGTTTTTTGTTTGGTTGTTGTTGGGTTGTGTTGTCCTCTTGAGCATCACGTTTAATCACCACCATTCCAACTCTGTGATCAACTTACGGCAATTGACAATAAATGAATAGCAAGGCATCTTCCTTGAAATACAGGAATACTGGTGTGAAAGCAGAAAACCTCTGCATATTTAGGGTGAAGGACTTAGCTGGGGACATCTGTATGGCTCACAGCATTTAAGACTTTCCACTGTGCCATCAAGTGTTATAAAGAAAATACACACTAAAGAATGTTACGTGAAAGAGAGTTTGTAGTAAGACACTTCAACAGTCTTCCCTCAAGTTCAGTGGTTTGTATTATCTAGGTTGAATCAGCTCTTGAGTTGATTCCTCTACTCCAATGCCCGAGTCAAACTATTAAATGGAGGGTAGCTCAGGCCTACCAAAATAAGACATCTGAAACTGCCTTGTGTGCTGATGTGCAACACACTGAGCACAGATGGGTGGGAGTCTGTTTTTTCTAATTTTTTTATTAAAAGAAAGCAGACATTTCAGAGGCAATATTTCACAGCTCAACTGCAGAGTAAGTCTGCAGCTTAAAGAATTACAGCACTGTGAATAATACCAAGATGGTGTTATTGCTGAAAGCTTTGCATGAACAATGGCAATGCAGAACTTACCATTGTTATACCCAATACTGTAGGGCTAACAAGAAAAAATGGAGCTCGAAAAATATTTTGACTTCTTTCCCAGAAAGAGTAGAAAAGGTCTGCCCAGCAGACTATCCACAGCATTAAACCCAAAGCCTGCAAGAAAAATTGTCTTTAATACACCAGTTCACACAGATAACGCAGCACAATATGTAGACAAACACTAGATGTTACATGTTAGCAGCAGTCATAATCAGATCATACCATTAGGGCAATTCTACCACATGCACAAATAAAAAGCAATTTGGCTCCAATTACTGAATTCCTACTACTGATACTTAACACCATGTAATTCAGTCTACTATGAAGCAGTAAGCTTCAAGCAGTCAATCTCACTCCCGAACAACACACTGCAGAGACAAAAACCTTTCCAATACACCTTGTTATTATAGCACTTCTTAAAACTTTGCACTTATTCTACAGGGACAAAAAAACCAAAAACATTAAGTACCTATCTCACAATAGAAGTGGAAGAGAACACCTGCAGCAGCTCTAGAAATGTATGCTGTGTAACTTAAGAAGCTGACAGGACAATAAATTCTTTTTATGATAGAAATACGGGCCTTGAAATTGAGTTGCCTTAAAATAGTCTTCTCCAACTGGTCTTTAAAAGGATTTGCATGTTTGTTGCTACACCAGGATAAATTTCAGAAAGCCTGATAAAAGGGCAATGGAAACAGGAAAGACTGGGAAATCAAACACAAGCAGAACAAATAAGTTTCACCTGAAGTGTGCACGCAGGTCAAGACTGATGCTTTAAAAAATACTGTGCTAAAACATGGCTGAAAATAGATTCCCATTTCCAAACAAGCCTAGTAAGTTCCGATTTCAAAGGGTCACGTACCGTTTTGGCTTTGTTAAGGTTTGACACTTGAATGTACCCCCTGTCATGACGGCGAAGGTACAGGGAGTACACTGGGAAGCAGAGCCACAGGTAAATGCAAGGAATCCAGACCAGGACTGTGTTCTGAAAGCACGGGGTGAAGTCTGGATCTTCTGTGTGCCATGTCAGATTCCAATCCTGGGGCAAGAAAACAGGCTAAGTTACAGCAAAAGCCAACACTGAAGTTCAATATTTAAAAATCAGAAATAGAGACTCAGAATAAAAAATCCACAACAACAAGGCATAGAACCAAGTAAAAGGCTCACCCTTGCAGCTCATTTCCTACTCAACAGGAGAAAATGTAAATTTATATAATTCAATATTTTCTTACTTCTCAAACCCAGGGTAATTCACCACACAATCAAACCAAAACTGATGCTCAAAGTAATAAAAATGTGACCATTTTAATTACTGGCAAGAGGACTATTTACAATCACAGACTATTTAGTAGTAACATGAGCTTTCATACCATATTTACAATAGCTCTGAGTTAGGAAAATCTTTTGCAGCTAATTTTACCTTAAAATCACTGATCTTGCTGAAAAATTATCACATGCAACACTTTCTCTCAAGTACTGTAGATTTTTGACTCTCCAACAGAATAACGCAATGCACAATATTGCAGATGCACTGTAATATTCAACAGCCAAAGCATGGCTCACAGGCTTCTGTTTAAAAGCTGCTGAGCCAAGAGCAGCAGTCCCATGCCCAAAGGCTCTTAACTACAGTGTTAACTTTCCAGTGGTAAAGCATTTTTTCAGACAGTTGCATAGTTTACACTACACAAAACATTAGTACCACTACTGGGACATAATGACAGTCAGAAATTCTACTCCTCTATAAAAGTCTGAGCTGGTCACAGAAATAGGTGCCATTACCCACATTTTATAAACAGAACCAAAAGGAGCTGTAAGTGCCTGCTCCCTCTATTCCAACATCAAAGCCGAAAGCAGATCCCACTGCCCAGAATCACCACACTTTGATCCTTGTTTGTTCCCATTTTCCACTGAATAAACAGCTTCAAACACAATTACAAAGAGAACGTAGATCTAAAGAGAAATACAGGATACATTTTCCTTCCCCATTTCCCTCAATTTGTCAGAATCTAGGACTTTTCTCAGTTAGATACAACAGACAGTATACACAGGACACTCAGCTGTTATTTTTCTCCTCTAATTCCACAGCATTCTAAAAATTCTTCTAACTTTATATCATTTTAATTTTTCCTTTTTAGAAAATCTCTGATCTTACTAAAGCCAGTTCAGGGGAATCAATACTGGTAGAACATAAGAATGCCCAGTTATGTTTGAATGTGTCTGCGTAGGGGTCACACAAGTTGTTCATGACAAGGCAGCGGTTGTGAGACAGTGCGGGCAAGCCACATGCTTATTAAGTTTCCTGACTGCATAACTCATCAGAAATTTCAGCTGAGTCATCCTTACATTTAGCCACCACACACAAATGTTCTCTGCTTTCTAAGTCCCAGCTGCTCCACTCCAGCACAGCAGTCAAGAAAAAGTCTCATGATTCTGCAGAACAGTTTACAATTCACAAATTAAGACATTTATAAGATTATACAAGTAAATCAACAGAATGTAATCAGCTTTACGAGAAACAAACAAAAGCACTGACATCTTTTTATTGAGTAAACTTTTGGAGATCTACACGCTGTTTAGAAAGTTACTAGCTCCTTTCTCAGTATTTGTGAATGCTTGCTATAATATGAATCTGGCAAATACCAGAAAGGTCAGAGCACATGTCACTGCCACGTGGCGAAATAAAAGCAAGAAGTGCTTCATGCATGACTGCTATGCATATTGGTTGGAGAATATTCTACAAACATGTGCAACCTTTCATTTGACTTTCATATTTGCAAGTTATCTGGAGGTGCTTGTTTCTGCATAAAAGGCAAGAGTGTACAATGCAATGGTACTTCAGAACAGAAAGATGGGACAAAGGGGCAATTTTGGGCAAGACTACTGCTAGAATTTAACAGCAAAAGCAACATCAGTTCTTTCATATTTTTCCAGGATTTCATCCAGAGGCTGTTGCTATCAAGTAGGAGCATGCTTAGCTTTAAAAACACTACTCTTCTCTGTACAAAAGAAATGGCAATACACAGGTGAGATGCAGAAGCCCCTTCCATCTTACATTCATTTCAGGTGGCAAAAAGCAAGGAATGCTTGAAGAGAGAGACATAGCAGTATTTCTCCTGCTGTTTCCCCAGGTGCAATTCCCTCAGGCTGTGCCTAACAAGTCAGTAGCACACACAGGAAGACAGCTGCAGATCCAATACTTGCTGCTGAGCACCCAGTGTTGCCTCACAGAGCCCTTTCACTCAGGTCCAAGCATACTGGGTCACAGCTCCCCTGCAGACTGCCCAGCAGCCACTGGAAGCTCCCAGTTAACACCAGCCCAAAAGGCACTGGGGCGACTGGAGTGATGCATCAAGCAGGCCAGGGGACTGTCTGTAGGACACATCAGCAGCATGCTCTCAGTCTGAACCAAGCTGTGATCACCCTCAGTGGACAAAGCCAAGAGCAACTCAATCCATTACAAAAGGCAGGCATATCTTAAGTTCTGCATGGAGGACACCATGGCTTTTGGAGATTCCACCTCAGCTGGAAAATGCGTCACTCTCCATCATGAAACCAGCATGCATTCACATTCAAATTACAGTTTCAGATACACAAGTCCAGACTAGTTCTGCCAATGGAAAGTACATGCTTCTCCTTTGCTTTATATAAACCCAGTTTCAGTTATTTTTCCATCACAAATAAAAATTCCTCACAGAAAAATGCAGAAACACTCACTGAAGCAGAGCTTTGCATTTAACAGACATTAATTAGCAAATTAAGGACATTTTTTCTGACTCAACTTTCAGATACACTGTTTTAGCAAGTTCTGTTAAAACGTGAAGATACCCCATTTTTCACAGCTCAGAGTGTAATAATTTTCACTGTAACTGATCAGTTAACTCTTCTACTTTGCAAAGTCACATCAAATGACAGAGATACAATTATTGAAAGCCTACACACACTAGCAGCCTCCTGCTATAAAGGCAGAGGAGTTTATAAAGGGGGTAAGGTCTATAGCAATTAGACTGTGTAATCTGGAAGCAGCCTTTAAGCTGTGACTGTAGGAACTCACTGGAGAAGAATCTGTCTGATCCTTGTTCCTTTCTTGGTAGATGCTGGGAAAGATGAGATACACTGTTGGCTTAGTTCTAGTGTAGTCCAGAAGAAACACGTCTCAGATGTTAAATAGTTTCAGATTGGTTTTTCTTTTCTTTTCAAAAATTCCTTAACAATTTTAAAGTTTCCCAGAATAGCCAATGGGCATTTTTAAATTTACGTGACCTATTTCTCAGTTTTCATTTCTATCATCAGCACTATGGCTCAAAGATTCCACCGTTTTTGTGTCCTGTAGCATGTTTTCTCTCATGGCACAAAAAAGCTTCCTATAACATCTGAAGTGAAAGCCTCTGTCTACAAGGAGGGCATAAAAAATGCTTGGCACTCCCCAGAATCAAGTGAATCTATTCAAAGGTAAACCACTTAATTAACAGTGCATAAAACCTAGGAAAATTAAGAACTCTACCAATTCCTGTCTAAAATTTCAGGAACAGGCAAGATTAAAACATTTGCAGTAGAACTGGAAGACAAAATTGCAACATAAAAGTTCAGTAATGCTGCCTTTGCTGAGGGAAGACAGACCAATGGCAGCTGTATCCCTCCAGTATGGCTAATCTGAGGAATAACAGTATTTGATGCTGGCTGCCTCTCTCCTGGCAGCCAGGAAAGGCTGTCAAGCGAGCAGCCAGGGGCTGCTTGTTCTCACATCAATAATCCCACTTGACCCACAGCACATTTTAAAATTTTCCCTGGCAGAAATGGAGAGACCCAAATTGCTCAGTTACATGCCTGCTGTGTGCAAGTGTGGTAAAGATGCAGGCTGCCAGCCACACTGTTAAATCCACCTGCTTGAACCAAGCTGTGACTGAAAAGTGACGTAAAACACTACCACACATTTATGTAAAAAATTAAATTACAAAACCACACTGGAATCTTAACATCATGGTCAACATTTGCTCCTTCAAATGGAGTTTGACACTGACATTGTGTACCCACTACTTTAGTATCACTCACAAAAGAACCACATCCCTTGTAACACCAAGATAAAGTTTCTCAATCTTATCTCCCCAACAGTAAAAAAGACTTTTCGTTTAATGCAATGTTTACATTTCATTGAGTGAAAGTAATTAGCTCTCTCAGGCACTAACACTGTAATTGCAGCTGATGACTTTCATAATGATCATATCACCACTTTTCCACTGAAATAGGAAGTCTCACAGTCTGTCATCTCGAGATACAGTATTGAAAAATTCCCCAGTGTGGCACCTACAAACCCATGTGCTGACTGAACCACTCTCTCTCAGTGTAGGCTAAAAATCAATAGCCTCATAGCATCTATCTAGGATAGCAAACTTCCTGCCTCTCCCCAGACAGGAGATCTGGCAGATCTGGCTGAGCCTACATCTTCAGAGGAGCTGCATCAGTACACAACAGGGAGCGGGGCAAGAGGAGTGCAGAAAAGGACCTCTCTCTTTAAGGCTGCTTTAAAGGAACTCTGACCTTGCTTTAAAAGCCCCTGATACCTGATATGGTATCTTTGTTCTGCCACTCACATTTTGGAGTCAGATCACGAAACTTGTGCTGTGGTTCACCATTTGGGTCAGAGTATATTTAGAATAGAGCCTAAAGGAGGCACGATCACAGCGCAATCTTCACCAGCGTCACATTTGCTGTGCTGTGCTTACTGTTCAGGCTACATCACAGGGAGCGACAAATTGATAGAACAGGCACCAGATATTTGTACAAGAAAAGAACTCCAGAACTCCTACAAAAAGCAGCAGAAACACCCACACCTGCAGCTCTCCTGTCTGCTCAGCAATATTCATAGAAACAAGCAGTAGACGGTAACAACATCCCTAACAGTGGTAAACAAAGCACAAAATGTGGCATATGAAATTTAAATAACCATCACAAACTTCCTATTTACACATTTATAACTACTTTCAAAATACTATAACTATTATATTGAAATTATTTTGGAAAAAAGTACTACTTGCATTAAAGGATCCGCTACATCTAGCATCAAGTCGAGATGAAGTAGCACAATACACACAGACAAACCTACCTTTCCACCTTAGCTAACATTTATCTCCTCTAGCTTTTTTTCCTTAATAAACACCAAGTCACCCAAAATTCACAGCCCTCTCCTGTGACACAATGTAGTTGTTCTCCTTGCAACTGAAATTAGTGCAGAAAGCACAAGTAAAATGGTACCTTTGTGGTGGTTGCACACACTGACCTCATGCTATATTTATATAAAACTTTCAATACACTGCCAATTCCTTTGAAGTCTGTACTAACTACATGAAATTAATGGTTTACTGTAGCATCTAACAGTGTACTCTGCAAAACAAGAGGCAGAAAAAAATTTAAAATACTTGTACTGATTGTACAATACTTTTCTAATAGCTATTTTACATGCTTGATGAAAGAAAGGCAGCCATGATTTTTTTTTCATTTTTGGAACACACAAACCCAGAATTCTACTAAAAAGTAAAAGCCACACAACCAAATACTTGATCTCATTCCCAGATCTCCACAGATTCTAGAAACTACTTCTGCCAAGAGAAATCATGGAATTATGCTCCTGCACAGAGCTATAGCACTTATCACAGGCAATGGAACAAATGAACAGAGTGAGCCTGACTGCCAATTTGGGACGAGACTTAAGCACTTCCCTTCGTAGGCTCACATGATGATAGGTGCTCATATCCCCACAAAGTTCTCCAACCTTTCTTCAGGCCAATAACAGCCTAATTAGATCAATAAGTTTCTGCCTTTTTGTTGTTTTACTGTCATAAAGGTGAAATAAGAAATATTAATGGTAATTACCATACTGAGTTGTAAGAATTAGATTCAGATCTCCAACTCTCATGGAGATCACAGTCACAAAAAAAAAAACCCAACATAGTTCGGAGTTTTCTTTAATACTACAGGAGAACTAAACCTACTATGCAATTCTGGATTTCTCATACAACCACAAATGGAGCAAAACTCCTGCCATTAAATATGAAGCTCATTAGTTAAAATGCAAGTAGCAGTCAGGGAAAGAAGGAACAAGTAACCGTTTAGAAGAAGTTAAAAAAATACAGGTCTCCAATTAAGGTTTTGACACGCAAGTCATGTGTCAGCATGAAGAGCCTTAAATCATTCACAAACAAGTCTTCTAGCCCAGCTTCCCAAAATACCAAGTACAGATTGAGACCTCAGAAAAGGGAAGAGACCATGCCCCTCCTTCATTTCAAAGTAATTCTGAAATCTAAGATGTATTCTTAGAGTCTCTTAATGTTGTCATAAGACAAGATTGTTAGAGTAAGAGGTGGAAAAGTTACAAAAAATAATAATCACATAATAAACAAGGGTCCTAAAAGTTTGAAATTATTTATATAAAGAAGCTTTAGGGGGGAAAAAATACCAGTAAGTGCTTCTAGTGATAAGAAAAAGGCCCTTAATTTCTCATAATGTCTTCTGTTAGAAATGGTTTTAGCAAGTTATAAACAGTTTTAATGATTTAAGTTCTCAACAGTAATGACTTACATAATGCAGATTTGACTTGTTAACACAGCCAAGAAAAAGCCTCTGCCTTCCAATAATTAGTACTGAACTTAAATCAGATGTCCATACCTCCTTGTCCCAAACCCAAACATTAGTACTTCCTAATGTTTACAAAGAATTGAGATCCTTTACTATAGAAAGCAATGCTTCAGCTGGAACTGTGTGCAAAATTCCAAGAAAATAGCATGTTTTGCTTTTTTTTCCCTTTAGCCTAAAATAAGCCAGTACTAACAAATTGCCAGAGAAAGAAGCACCTGCAGCTGTGGCATTAACAAGAGCTGAGTTTTATAATCTAAGAAGCTAAAAGCCACCAAACTATGGCTGGGGTTTTTTGTGTCAGAGAAACATATCACAGATTCTAATACCACTTGCAAGACTAAAATTTAGCCTCTCTCTATAGGCGTAGCATTTCCATACCCTGCCATATCAGCAAGTACTATGACAAAACATTTGGCCACTTGACAACAAAATATTTACCACTCCTAGTTTCAGAAGCAAAGGGTGGTTTTTGGCTGTCTGTAAAGTTTTCCACTGAAATCACTGTTACCTGTAAGGATAGAAGAAAGTGATTCCTGCTCTCATCTCCTTCTTGCACCAAAACCAGGGCTTTTGTTTAATAATGCAACAGCCTGTATGTACCTTGAGTTCAAATCACTGAGAAGTTTGAACACACCTCGGTAATAATCTTACCAAGGGACTAAGATAACAGCGTAACTTGGGATAAATTGTATCCGAAGCTACCACAAACGCAAAGAGTGAGAAAATAGTAATGCAAGGAATTCTGACTCTATTAAAAGTAAGCAAAAGGTCAGTACCCAGCAGCAGGCTTTTTAGAGATGTGACCCAGAGTGACTTCAGCACAACCCGGGCTGACCTTCACTTGCTCCCAGTATAGCACAGCATTTCAATGTAAACTGCACTGTGATTGCATATAACAGCACAAGTTATTCAAGCATTATGCTGTGTTTTCCCCTCATTTAACTTTTCTGAGCCACCTTGAATTGACAGCTGTAGAATGACAGGTCATCTGTGCAAAAAATCCCCATCAACAACAGATTATCAAGCTTAATTTCCCTATATTTCCCTTAAATTGATCTACTCTGGATCAAGGGATATCAGTTTCATTTCTAATCTAATTTTAATTTTTCTGTGCACATTTAGACCCTTGTTCATAAATGGAAGAAAGCTGACAAATTGACAATTGAAAGCACTGATTTTCATTGCTAAAAAACACAACAGCCAAGGCATGAGAATCATGCAATCTGCTGTTAATTACAATAAAGCACCATTTTGTGTAACTGTTTTCTTGTTTAATACTCTGCTACTCCTCTGTTCCAAATGCTGTGCACATATGACCTTCCTATGTCAGTAAATACACGCAGTTTCCTGATCTGTGTACTCTTTAGCAGAGGCTGAATTCACCGATTTTATCTAGCTCACCCAGTACTCTCCCACAGCACCAAGTCCCTCCCTAGCTGTGCCACAAATACACTGACAAAACACTAAAGACATAAGCAGTGCCAAAAGCTGCAGGGTTCCAAGACATGTGCCAATTTCCTGCCTATCTGATGTGTGACAGAAGAAGCCACAGATCTACAGAACATGAAATCTCTCCTTACATAAGAAGTCTGGTTTCCCTTCAGAAGTCTATTTCAGTAAAACTACCAGTGTCCTCATAAACAATATAAGCACAGCAGCTGTTTATGTCACATAGTATCACTTCACAAATGTCAGCTAATAACTGTAATGTATTAAAGAATATTAACACATTTTTTCTTAATAAAATTTTACCAAGCTACATTACAGATCTCTCCCACTACAACATCAACCAAATACAAAACAATGTCTTTGGAGAAACACTAAGAAAATACATTTATTTAGGCAAACAAACATGCCTGAAAGCCTCAGACAGAACTCTACACAATAGCAAAGGAAGCAAAGCCCAATTCCTCCAAGTTGGTCCCTAAATTTTATGTGTGAGGCTCTGCCTCACCTTCACTTATCCATTCAGTTTTTCTTCTGTAGTTTAGTTTCATATGAAGAAGTGATAAACCTAGAACAGTGAGTGGATACCACTTCTTTACTAACAGTGAAGAGGCTTCACAAAAGTTTTCTGAACTAACAGGGAAGAAACAGGCCAGGGTTTACACAGCCAATACCTTGAATCATTACAGGACTCTAGTTCTCTAAACAGAAACAGAGAAGTTGAAAACTTGCTTTACTCCTAGAAGTGAATGCAAGTACTTGCTTTCAATCATTTCTCAACAATGAAACGCCCAACTAGAAAACTGTGGGAAAAAAAATCTGCTAAATTCCCACTGAAATAAAGAAGTTAACTTCTATTGAAATTAACTTTAAAAAACACAGTATCTGCCTGTGAATGACATGATAGGAGCTTATATAAATATAAGCCATTTATCTCACATTAACTTACATATATGCAAGAACCTCAAAAGTTTCAGGTGCATATTTCTCACTTCTTCCTAAAAGCCCTATTGAGAGCTTTGAAATCTCCAAGTGTCACAAAAACTGTTAAACTCTTCCTTTAGCAATTTCAAACATGAAAAGACTTATCTAAACATGATACTGCAGAGTGTACAAGTTCTGAAAAAAACTGAAACTAAAATTTTATTGACAGGATAAACAGCAGACTATTTCAAAATCTAAATTCACTGAGACCACCAACTGTGCATTTGCATCTATAACCAGACAGCCAGGTCAGGAGGCCAAAGTGTACAATGAGTTCTACATCTGCTATGACACTTATCCTGCTTACCTGCAATCCCAGTGTCCCTCACCCTGCTTTACCTCTGGATTTTAGTGTGTTGGTATTGAAACAAGGTAGACTGCACTCAGACAGCAGTGCTGCTGCAGCCAAAGCTATCCCAATATGACAGTTTTAAGGTTTTACAGCTTGAACAGGCCCTTAAAGTCACTGAACTGGAACGCAAGTAATGCAAAACATTACCCCAAGTCCTCTACGGTTTTTAAAGCTTTTATTGTCATCAACAGCTATCAGTAAATAGTAATTTCATCTTGCACAGCTGTAGCTTTCTTTGTATTATGGATGGAATATTCATTCTGAGACACTCAGTGATGCTAGAGCAAGCAAGGGTTAACAGTACTCATCTACAAAGGGTGTCTGGTTCAAAGCAAGCAAGATGCAGTAAAGTCCTATAAATAAATCTCCTTGTAATGAAGTTAATACATTGAGTAGGGACATGGAGACAGGTTAGACAGTGAGAAAGGAAAGAAAAAAAATATATAATGGAGCAAACAAGATGGCAAACTTCCTTGGGTTCCTGACCTTTCAGAGTAAGTATTAAATAAAACCAATCTGTTTAATTCTCAGACAAGAACTTTCAACAATAACATTCCTTGGGTGTGCAAACAAGAAAAACCCTGGCCAGCAAAGCCTAAGAAGATTAGCATACAGTTTTAAGGACCCATTAGGTCCTTTCAGCTACAATCTCCCCACAAGTTAAAACTGAGTTGTCTCAAACTCAGGATCACCTTTGATAGAAAACACTTCTCCTTGAAGCTGAGTTTGCCAGAAATCCCTCTGCTCCACTAGCAAGGCTTCAGAACCAACCAAAATAACTGATGCAGCCAACACAAGAATGCAGTAACACATGCCACTGTGTATCCAGCTATCACCCAGCTCTGAGAAGCACAAGAGTGCAGCCCAGAAACCAGGAAGAACAGCAGCACAACCAAAGGACATACATAAAATAAACACTGCATATACAGAGACAATTTCTGAAAATCCACTACAACGTCAGCTTCAAATAGCAGCAAAAATAGAAATGCCAGAAAAAGCTGCAGCCAGAGTATCCATAAGAACCCAAACCGGCATTACTACTCTCCTGTACTAAGAATGATGCAACAACAAAGTGGAAAGAGTTTGAGAGAAAACAGGGAAGTTCAGCATGAAGGAAGATTTTGCAGGCATGTCTAACCCCAACTCAAATGCATAATTGTTCTTCTGCAGGACTAGAAGAATCCAGAAATCAAACAACCACACCCATAGGATCTTTAGATGGAAGAAATGAAAGGCAGAGTCCACGTGATTTGGAGAAGGATGACAAATTGCAAAACACTGGGAATTAATGCAACTAGTGGAAAAAAATTATGGAGTAGAGTAGTTATGATACACCACAAATATCAAAAATGGCTGTAGTACATATGAGAACAGTCTTCCTAATAAAAGAATCTGCTATCAGAAATCCTATATAAACTAGTCCAACATCCTAAGTGTAGTTCTTGCATCTAGCTGATGTTACAAATCCACAGCTCAAAGAAAGAGCTGGCAGCTGTTTTTCACAACACTACTACTCTCTCAAGTCAGTTTTTCTATAAACTAATTCTGAAACATGTATTCTCTTAAGCCCTTCAAATAAAAAGTTGCGTTTTAGGAGGGGGGAAAAATACGTATAATGACAACTCATAATTTAGCCAGTCTTGAAAAACCTGAGAAATAGTGGAAAAGAGATATTAGTATAAGCAATGTAAAAGCAAGTTAGCAGTCACTTTTAATCAGTTGGGAAAAACCAAATATCTTAGTCTTGATTTTATAAATATCTGCTCAGTATTATCTTAGTGGTTCTTGAGACAAAGTAAAATGGTATTTGTTGAGACATCTGATTCTATTTTATTTTTTAACTAGTAAGACAGCTCATTAGCTCAACATTATTTGCAAATATCTGAATACACAAGTAGTTCTTTCCCCTGTGTTGCCTTCAGTAGCTCTCCTTCCACATAGTTTTTTCCTAACTTCCAGCTCTTCCCTTCCTCCACACAACCTCCTTCAACATAAACTCAGTTTGCTCCTGAGATGAATTTTCCCTCCGGTCTGCTCTCCCAGGTGCTTCGCTGCTGCCAGCACCCGCGTGCCTCCGCACAGGAACCCGTGTCTCAGCTGAGCACGACCCCACCGCAGCGCCCCCACATCGCTCACCTGCGCACAGCTGGCTTTCAGTTCACAGACAACACCTGCGCTCCCTCTCTTCGTTAAGAGCGAAGATACTGCTATACAAACATGCGATAAAGCTGTAGAAAGCGCGTCTGTGGCCTCCTTCCGAGCGCACACCGCTCTTGGGCGACGGCAGCCGTCAGACACCGTTATTGTTATTACCCGCACAGTCCCGAGTAACGCACCGAATGGCCAAACGCGGTGGGCAGCCAGCGGCTCCGGCCATTCGGGAGCTCGTTCCCAGTGTCCCGAGCAGGCACCCCCTCCTCAGTTCCCCCTCCAAGCATCTTCCTGCCGGAAACTCCGCGCACGAGGCGCGCCGGCGCCCGCTCTGCGACCCGGCCTTGGGGACATCGCGCCCAGGCGGAGACCACGAGCCGCCGGCCACGGCCCGGCCCCTCCGCCGGTCCGCGGCCGCTCCGCGCCTGTGCTCACGCCCCGCACGGCC